>CCAG010018654.1:0-85735 GCA_001077435.1 Glossina morsitans morsitans | reverse complement strand
AAACAAAATAGTTGCATTTATTTATTTATTTACTTTATTTACTAATACATGAAACTCAACTAAACAAATTGATAGTCGAGTTCAATTAGATCTTAAAGTAAATCTTATATTAATATTATTATTATTATTATTATTATTATTATTATTATTATTTTAGACTAATGAAATAAATTCTTAGACTAAACAAAAAAGATCTTGAACACTAGCAACACAGGCTATCGGCTCTAATTTATAAAATTACATTAGATAGATAGCCTAGTAATTTTAATAAAATAATATATTGAATTAATATTCTGCTCTGAAGCTGATTTTAGAAAGTCCAAAGGGTTAATCGTCTTAAATGCAATACTTCTAGCCAAGGAAAAGTTATGGCAGTCACAGAGAAAGTGCTTTATAGTGAGAATTTGCCCAAAATTGCAGATTGGAGAGCAACACTTCTTCAAGATCCATTGGTGAGTAGCAATTGTATGGCCAAGGAGAATTCTCGAAAATGTTTGGATCTTGATTTTCTCGACATTTGTTGGATATAAAGGTGCAATTAATTGAGGGTTAATAGAAGAGTAGTGTTGATGATGGTATTGTAGATTTCCCTCTGTAGTTTTCTCTTTAACTTTACCTCCAATGTATCTTATAAGACCCAACTTTTCCATGGCATCATCCATAATTAGAGGTGCAGAAGCAGCATACTTTGCCGCTCCATCAGCCTGTTCATTTCCCAATAAACCGATATGACTAGGAACCCATAACATTTTAAATTTTCCGCCGGGTGTTGTAATTATATTCCTTGATTTGTTGATGGTGCCCCATCGCGAAAACGAAGGATTCCGAATAGCTTGTAATCCAGACAAACTCTCAGAAACAATGACGGTTTTGAGTTTATTCTTATGGGCAAGATTCGCAGCGTGAAGGATAGCTCTGGGTTCGGCTGTGAAAGTTGAAGTACTTTCGTGAAATATGTGATTGAGAAGAACCTGTCCTGAAGCATCTACCACGGCACAAGCAGGAGGCAGACCAGAAGATTTTGAGCCGTCTGTGTATAAAAGATTCCAACCGGTACTCTCCAGTACTCGGGTTTTTTCAGCTATTAGATTCCTGAAGACGTAATTTGGAGTATCTTCTTTCTTGTGCACAGACAGCGCGATATCAACGGAGCAGTCTTTCAAAATCCATGGAGGCTTAACGCCAAAATAGCGGAAAATTTTTAAGGGAATGTCCAATTCCTTTGCGACATACAAACAATAGTCAATTGCAGATGGTGACTTTGGAATTTTCTTCGCAGTAAAAATCTTTCTCACTCATTTGTTTGAATTAAGAAGCTTGGGGACTATTTTTGCTTTTAATTCATAAAGTCTATTTTCTAAAGTTGGGAGACCAGTTTCAATTATAATATTATTTATGGGCGTCGTGCGAAAAGCATAACAACTTGCTCTGAGGGCTTGGTGATAAAGCGGTTTAAGGATGTTGATATTAGATTTACAGCTATTGCTATAAATTATCAAAGCGTAGTCAATCTTGCTTAAAACAAACATTTTGGTAAGATAAGCAGTAGTGTTAATGTGCGCATGGCTTTTCCAAGCAACGTACTGTATGAAATTCGCTCTTGCTAAAATAGAATTTTTTAACCGAAGGCAGTGTGTTTTCCAACGACAATTGTTGGAAAGCTTGAGCCCGAGGATATGGAGCGACTACACATTTAGTACTGGTAAGTCGTTAATATAGATCAGTAGATTTCCTCCATCACACATCTGTTTTCGACAAATGTGCATTTTTTTCGATTTTTGTACAGAAATTTTAGCTCCTGACGAGTTTGCCCATGTGGAGATCTCTCGTCCAATAAATTCACGGATATTGATTGCCTATGTGTTATCAATTTTCTTTTGTAAAAATGTATACATCGTCCGCGTAGAGACAGTGTTTGATGCTCGGTACACGGCAAAGAATTTTGCTAATTTCGTTGAAAGCGAGCTGGAACAGCGTGACAGACAGAGGAGATCCTTGCGGAATGCCATTCATTAGCGGAAAGGAATCAGAGAGATGATTGTTAATTCTAACTTTAAACCGCCGATGCGACATGAATGATTTGATGTAGTTGAAGAATTTGGGTCCAACATTCCCTGATTTCAAGGGTCTTAAAATAACATGAAGACCAACTCTGTCAAATGCTTTTTCGAAATGAATTGAAAAAATTGTTACATGATTGCGTTCGGAAATTGCTCTGCTCGTAAAATAATCAATATGTAAAAGAGCGTCAATGCACCCTCTACCTCGCTTGAAACCAACTTGTTGCTTTGTAATCAGGTTCTTGGACTCAAGAAACCAGAATAATCTAGATGCTTTTTTTGAGAGACAAGATAAAAGAGAGATTGGGCGAAAATCCGACGCGGTGGAGACATCTTTTGACTTTGGAATTGGAACAACTGCTGCCATTTTCCACGTGCAGGGCATATGGCCAGTCAAAAATACCGTATTGTATAGATCCAGTAATTTCATTTTACTTGAATTAGAAATAGCACTGATCATTTGGTATGAGATACGATATAGATCTCCGTTTCGATTTGGAGAGACAACTTTCAAGTTCTAAGGAAGATATACAATTTTCCAGGAACATGGCACATCTGTCACAGCATTTGAAAGAAAAATTGGAGTCCTTTTATTTTCGATGAAAGCACTGGAAAAGTTGCTGTCAGAGGAGTATTTCTGTGAATTTTTTTTGAAAAAAGTTCGAAGCTAAGTGCCTTTAATTTTCGTAATTCCTTCCTGAATACAGCATTGTCCTTTTTGTATAACAACAAATGATCATAATCAGGACATCTCTTGAAGCGGTGCCATAGTTCCATTTTATTTTTCCTCAATAAAGAAAGCGTGTTGTTCCACCAAGGAAGCCTAGCTCGTTTAAAAAGCTGTTGGATTGGGGAAGAGAGAGAGGAGCAGCCGTGCGAATCGCTTTAGACATAATAGCAGCATCATGGTTGCAATTCCCGTTAAAACGGACTTTGTAATTCGGATATGACTCAGCCTGTTTTGGAGTAATTGATCCAATCCGCTTTATCTACGAGAAATTTGGCCTGTTTTGCTGGAGCAACGGAAGATTTTGAAAGTTTAAGTTCTATTATGATTGGAAAGTGATCACTATTATGTAGATCATCAGAAATAGACCAGGAAACCAAGGGAAGAAGTGGGGGAGAGCAACATGTTAAGTCAATATGTGAAAAGGTGTGATGAGTTGAAAAGTGCGTTGGTTTTCCATCATTTAAAATGGAGAGGTTGCTTTGAATGAGGGCCTTTTCTAAAACAGCACCACGAGTGTTGTTCACTGTTGAGCCCCAGATGGTATTCCAGGTGTTAAAGTCACCGCATACAATTAATGGGGGGGGAAAGTAAGGAGAATAAATTGTAGAGTTCTTGCTGAGAAAACGATCGCGAAGGTGGGAGATAGTGCGAAAGCACGGTAAATTTTATGTTTAAGATTATTTGTATCTTTTGTTTGTATGTTTAAGCTAAAATTTATGAGTTTGTGAGGTATGTTTGATTTTATAAAAACACCAACTCCTTGTTTGGAATATGAATTTTGATCAGCATTCGTGAAGTATCCAGTATATGATTTCGGTGGAATAGGATTAAAAGAGCTTCTACAATGGGTCTCTTGAAGAGATATAAAGGTTGGGTTAAAATCATTTATTAGTGAACGGAGTTCATCAAAATTATTAATAGATCCTTTAATGTTCCATTGTAGAATTTTAAAAACTTTATTTAATTGTGGTGACATGGAAAGGGAGTGGTAGGTGGGTTAAGTATCCATATCATCGTCTGCGGGTTGTGGATCTGGTTTCGCAATATGGTTTTTGGCTGATGATAGAATAGGTTTGTTATTGGAAGGAGATGGAGTTAAAGGGTCATTCAGCTTGATTTGCGAGGCAACAGCAGCGTAGGTGTTACTTTTGGTAAATTTTTGGGTTCCAGACGAATTAATTTCTCGGTATTTGCGGCGTGCTTCGCCAATGCTACGGTAATTTTCCGTTTTTATTTTTATTATTAAATGCATTTGTGTATAAGGTGGGCATTGTTTACCTAACGCCGAGTGTTCATCGTTGCAATTTATGCAAAAGTTACGTGTACAGCTTTCAGCATGTGGAGGAAGACCACAATTAGCACATGATGAAGCACTGGTGCACCTTTTGGCCGTATGACCCAGGCGTTGTCAGTTTTTACACTTTATTGGATTTGGAATGTAGAGTTCCACTTTACACTTATACTATGCCACATCAACTGTTCGCGATAACCGAAAGCGATCAAATGTCAAAATAATCCTTCCTGTAGCAGAGCGAGTTTTTCCGTCGTCGTTTAGTTTGGTGAATTTATAGACTTCAGTCACTCCTTGATTGCACATTTCGTGAACAATTTTATCTTCCGGCACATGCTTTAAGCAAGGGGCATAGATTACCCCTCTAACCGAGTTCAGTTTTTCATGCAGTTTAGCGGTGGTACCACATAAATTAGCCAATGATTTCGACTTTAAGAGCTTATCGGTTGCGCGCGGGCTCCCAGCGAGGACAAGTAAATTCCCATCGCGTAGAATGGAGATAGAGTCTATATATGTTGTAATGCTATCTAGGGCTTTTTTTATTGCAAAAGGGCTGATTTGAGAAATTGTTACACTAGCATCAGTTGAAGAAATAACGATATATTTTTTGTCAATAAGTGTGATGTCACTGATTGGTATTTGTAATTTTTTTTCTTTGGGGGGATGTGTCAGGTAATAGATGAAATCTATTCGAGCTTTTATCTGGCGACCCCGGGGCCATTATGCCTTATGGTTGTCTATTATTTAGTTATTTGTGAAATAACCACTCACTTGAAAAGGTTGGGAACTGCTGAGGATAATGTCAATGGTTTTCAATTTATTATTTTGTTTTTCTTTTTTTGTATTTTTTTTTTATTTGATTTTTTCCCTTTTATTACTACACTTAGAGGAAACACGTACGTTATCCGCGATACTCAGTTTTAGCAAAAAAACTTTGAAAAGACTCGAGCTAAATGCACAACACAAAAACACCAAAACAATTAAAAAATTGCAGACGTAAAAAAAACACGCACTCTTCAGAACACACGTCGATGTCGAATATATCTAAATTTATATTTTTATACCAACTCAAAATAAATATTTAATTGTTATTTTTACTCTCAGATGTGACTAAATTCTGTATAGGAATTCAGACTCGCTCATTTAATTGCTATTTTTACTCTTAGATGCTTCGAATTCAGTCGCACCTGTAATACAATAAGTGCTAATTCAGTCTCGCTCATTTAATTGTTCTGATATAGTTTTACTTTCCTCGAGCACGCTAATTTTCTTCTATTCAAAATCTCTTATACGCATACAAGCACGTACACACAACTAACCGCATGCCATCTCATTCATTCATTAAAAAAAAATTTGTAAGCCTTTATGTTTTATAACATATTTAAATTCATTTATTTACATTTAAATCAGTTACCGAAGCATGGAACTGAGTTAATCTTGTCGTCTTCCCTGGGAAAATCGGAAATGTGTACACGTATAGGATACACCATAAGACATATGATTTTTAATCGTTTTTAATATGTGTAAGCTGGCGGTTAGTTGACCCGTCCACCCTTTCGTACAAATATCGTCCTCGTAATCTGTTTTTATTGTTAATGATCTTGAATTATTTATTTAAGGTCATCAAATTTTCTTCTTAATTCACTAAAATTTTGTAAATAAAGTCAAGCGCATGAGGAGTTACACACAAAAAATATAATTTATAAATGATCTTAAATGAATCACAATAATTCTAGATCCATGATGGTAAATGGAAGCCTACGTTAGTATTGTTACGCGTTGATAGAGCATCTACATGCGTTAAGTGGTCACCTGCTGAAAACAAATTTCACGTTGGTTCGGCCGCTCGTCTTATTTCTGTATGTTACTTTGAGTGTGAAAATGATTGGTGGGTATCAACACATATTAAGAAGCCAATACGCTCTACCGTTACATCACTCGATTGGCATCCTAATAATATTCTATTGGTGGCTGGCTCAACAGATTATAAAGTAAGAAATATATACACATATTTTTGTTCTGAAAGAGCTCATGTTATATTCGGAACGTCGTTGGTTTTAGGTTCGGGTATTTTCTGCTTATATTAAGGATAAGAAATGACTGAAAGAAAATTGGAAGTTTTAGTCGACAATTGTACAGTTCTATATTTCGGACATTCGAAGGTCAACATAATTTAATTGAGTCATTAACAGCGTGAATGTAACGCATTTTATAGTTAAGCCTAAACCTACCAAAAAAAAAAAGAAATCTAAGTAAAGCTATACAAATTGCGCGAACAAAGCCAAAAAAAAAGAGCGGCCTGCGAGACAGAATATATGCGAAAAACGAACATCCAACAACAATGCCGTATAAAATAAAACCCATAAGATGTTATGTTTCCGTAAGTACCGCAATTTGGTCGCCGCAAAAATCACCATGCATAACGATGAGGCGAATTGAGAGCTTACGGTCATATCAACAAGGCGAAAAAAAGGAAAGAGGTATTCGCAATTCGGTCATCGATCAAGACAATTCCTCTCTGAAAAAACATAAAGTTGAACAGCAATCATCAAAACGAAAAAAAAAGAAAAGGTAAAGCTTTAAAAAAGAATTGAAAAGAAAAAAAAAAACTAATTTTGAACTACTAGAAAATTCAAAACAATCTATTTGTGTTATTACCTTTGAAATTATGTTTATTTGATTAACTCTCTTAGAATATTCAACCCCACCCACGTGCGAAGTCTCTCTTACATCCATCAGTCGCCACCAGGCCGCCAAAGATTCTCCAACCGCTCACGAGATGAACGCCGGCGACAACGCCCGGTGGAGGTTCTCCGTAAACCAGTAGATGTCCCAGGACCGAGCATTCAACACCAGCAGCTCGTCGGCAGGCACATTCATAGAGGGATGCGAGACTCCCAATACCGCTGAAGCTCACACCTATGACGAACAGGCAACACTAGTTCACGCCTTAGAGGCCCTGTCGCTCGCCGAGCCAAGTACTCAGCAATACCGCCGAATAGTCCTGAAAGATAATGCTACAGCAAACACGCCACCACCACCGTACACGAGCGGACAGAAGTGGTCGTCACGTCTCACCCCATCGTTGGAAAACCGGCACCATGCCAACGGGCACGAGCAAAAAGGAGTCAGTAAATCTCGCTGTTATTAAGCGGCATGCCGCGGTCTGTGCAACGAGCCGCCGTCTCACTGCAAAACAACATGCATAAGGAATTCCGCCAACAGCCGCGCTGCCTCGCGGAAGTTTTCTTCGAAGGGAGTTGATGGTATCGGCTCATCCTTAACCACCACCAGGAGTGGAGCGTTACAGGTTTACCCTGGCTTCCACCCGTCATATGCGGCACACGCGACACCGAAGCACCACGTGCGCTTTCCCGCGGGGTACATTTATGTAACAACCTGGCCGCGACACAGCCACTGTTCACTTACACGGGCGCCAGTCGGCCACCGAATCACGGATCTTAAGTAAGTGGGTCGACTCAATGCGGCCGGAATACTTACTCGAATGTTCGCAGAACATCAGCGCACGTGCACACCGGACCGGCAGACGGTGTTGATCGAGGAGGAGCTGTACGTTATCACGTCAATCACCGACGGGAGTGGGCAGCGAAACGGGACGGCCTTCGTCGCAACATCAACAACAACAACTACGATAAATTCAAAAAAAAAAATTCTCGCACAACTATAACCACAACACCAACAACAACAGCAATCGTAGAAAATGAAACAGCAGGAAACATAAAAGTCACTGGCAATGAAAAGAAAATTTCTTATGAACCCGAAGTTAAATGAATTCCTTCACATTCACCCATACCGAACGGTATGAAGGCGAATATAAACAACATTAGTAATCAATTGCAACAGCAATCTGCTTTGCATAATCGACCACTACTGCAAACGAACGTTACAAGGCATACACTACCTGCGCTTGTGGCACACCTCCGCTTGTGGCTTTAACTTATAAAATCACTGACTTGGTAGAGAAGGTCACAAATAATGTTTCGGAACAGCAATAGTTTCAAACCACGCCGTTACAGAAACAACAAGATCATCGACACCATCAACCTATACCAACGTTACACCAACGGTAACAGGTGGCTAACGCTGCTAACGGTTACAGATACCGCTACCACAACAAACCCAGTCTAAAGTGTAACACAAGGTTAATCCTAAAATTTACCACAACAAACCCAGCCAAAAACAATAACCCCGGCCACAACCAACTACCCTCACGTCAACCACCATCGGTAACCTTGCGACCGTCGCCGTCAGTGGTTTCCGGAGCCGCTGTTATGGCGACAACAGCAACGACTGTCGCAACAACAAACGACAACAAAAGTCATAACAACAACAACAATCCGTGAAAAGTCACGATTATTACCGCCAACAATTCCACGTACCATCCTTATATAAACAACGACAAAATCATTGCAATAGGTCACCCACAGCCAAGGGTCTGTCAACCATATGTGCGTCCATAGCGGTCAATGTTGACACGACCCGTACCTCCCTGGCCAACGGTCCGGTTTCTCAATGTCGGAAAGCCAGAGGTACAATAGCGCTGAAGTGACCAATGACCACCGGCCAACAATCCGACACGCCGATGTCGGAAATCCGAAGATAACAGAGCGGCAGTAGGACACTCCGCCAATGGAAGGCGAGTGCCATGCCCGATGGCTCTTCGTTATCACCGAATGATAGCACCCTGCTCTGCGCAAGCAACAGGCTCTGCGACCATATTCCAACGTAACAGCAGCGAACGCAGCCACTTTCACTCAGCTGCAGCAGCAAACAGCCCCCGCCGCACCGAAGCTGTCTTCAACCGGCCAATATCGGAGGGGCGCATACTTCAGCCACTTCTTCCCCCGAAGAACGGAGGATCTGTGAGGACCCAAAGTCGTCCCTCATCTTGGGCTCGCGGATCCTCCGTCTCTAGTGAGGGGAAGGGAATGTTAGATTAAGATAAAATAGGAATAAATTAAGATAGCAGTAGGGATAGACTAAGACAGCAATAGAGATAGGTTAAGGTTAGAGTAAAAGTTAGTTGAAGTTGGGCTCTCGAGTTGAGAGGACGAGGGGTCTCGCTTGAGACGTCGAGCAGTCTAGCCCGAGACGTCAGAGAGAGAGTCTACGCTGGGAAGTCGTTAAGCAAGGTATTATTATTTAACGGCAACGGCATAAAATATCAACGTTCAGATATCGACATTATATTGTTAGCAATTCGCTAAACATAACGGTTGTAACTTTCAATAATAAAGAGAAGGATCAAGTCCCTGTAAAAATAGAAATTTCTCGTGTTTTGCTTCCTTGGGCCGCTGAAATGCCCCAACCTATGGAAAAGGGCCGCAATGTATATATCTGATATATATCACTTGTATGACAAGTTCACGTATACATCCTTTTCTTTGGATATCCCTCATTTAAAACGATTTCTTATTAACTACTTTTATTTTTAAAACTTAAGCTGATTTTCATCTCCAACCCACTGTAAAAACTATCAATCAAGCAAATTATTTTTTTTTGCAAGATTCAATTTTTGAATATTCTAGTTATGCCGAATTTGTTTATTATTATGTCAAAGCATTTTCAAAGCATCTTCTAAAGATCTTGAAAGTTAAGAAAAAATCTTCATGTTTTTCAAAGAATGTTCAAAAAAATTTCAATTTTAAGAAAATTTTGTTCTTTTCTTAAAAGATTTTTATACCCATTACCGAAGCATGGGGCGTATGTACATTTTGTCAAAACGCTTGCCCAGAAGGGCAAGCATCAGAGTGTCCACAAAGCACATATGCTCTTAATCAGCATTAAATGCTGAATCGGTCGAATCATATCCGTATACCAGTCTATATAATGTCTGTTTACTTTTGTTTGTTAGTCTTAATTTGGTACAAATATTTTACTTCTAATTTATAAATCATTTTGTTCGTCTTATTTGGTTAAGCTATCTTGTGTTTGATTGTATTATTTATTTATTTATTTAAAACCCGTGCTAGTAAAAAACATGTTGCGCTAGCTTGTCTGAAGGTGTGTAGTGGAAGGATATATCACCAAAAAACAAAGCCAAAGATTATACGATGATTCTATATATAGAGTATAAGACCAGGCGGGCCTATTCGTTACTCCCATAACCCAGAAGATGTGGAAACTGAAGGGTCTGATGCCTCTTCCTCACTCGAGTAAATAATGAAGGTTTGCAACATACGGGTGATCGAGTCTTCCGAAGCTTGCTGGGCGTTGCTTAGGTATCATTACTTTCAGAAGGTGTGCTTGATCGAGGTCGTCCCCTGGAAAGGGACGGCGCTGACCTAGAGCTGGGGATGACTCTGATTTTGCACCTTGGACTGATGGTTAGTTTACGCCTCGTTTGCATCGAGGTGCCGGTGAGGTTTCCGTTACTAGCCTGTGAAAGAAGAGGGTTACTCTCGATTCAATGATAAATGTGTATAGTATTCGTACCAGGCCATATATGAATTTATTGTCAGTGTGTAGGTTTTCCTTCCCTACTAATGGCGGAGTGGGACATGTGTGGGTCATTTATCAACAAGTTGATGTTAATAAACCTCCTGTACGTAGAATAATTGTAGAAGATTCAAAACGCGTGAACAGGCATGGCCCTAGACAAAGTGTGGTGGCGGATTAATACTAAGTCGCCAATGGTTGTTGTAGTTTACAAAAAATGCTGTGGAACCATGCCTGAGTTTTCTTTCCTTTCTCTTGTCGGTTTCTGATCGCAACTCCTGTAATTGGTCAGAGCCTAATATAACGATAATCTCGGTTGTGGTCCTTGATTGATATGCGCTGGGGAATAACCCATAGAATTGAACGCTGCAGTATTCATGGCGAGAGTGATTTCTGGTAGGTACTTGTCTTATGTGGCATACTGCGTAGCTTATCATTTACATCAATTTATGATAGGAGTGAACTGCTGCTTTCCTTACCCACGGCTGATTGTTATTAAGCTGTGTTGCTGCTAAAGCTGAACTGTCGATAGGTGTCCACGGATATGGCTTCTATTCACAGCGAAGGCGTTGCTGCGTTTGTTGATTAATGGATTTTGGGAATAGTTGTTATTGTTGCCTCTTATGTACATATATATTTATATATAAATGTTGTGTTAATGTTCCAAATGGCCGCAGAAATTAAATCTGCTGGTAACTAAGTAGCTGTTATACAAATGCACAAACGGGAAATCATGTATGTACACACAAAGGCATTAAATGTCGATCGATGTTTTTGACTTCGATATCTCCTCGTGCTATAGCAATTTAATCCTTATTGCTCTCATTCTTCAGTTAGTTTTTTTTTTTTAATAAACTTTAAGGGTAAAAATTTTTGTCGCCTTATAAAAATTATTAGCAAAATTCTCGTTTACCAAGTTTAAGTGTGCACACAAGCACACACACTCATGTATATATGTGTTTACAAGAAATTATGTTTTTTTCACGAAACGTACTAATTCTGATATTCCATAGTCACGCAACAATTAACACATAGCTCCACAGGTATATATATAGGCAGGCATAGATTTTATTTCAAATTGAAATTTCAAACAAGGTACAATATCATATTAATTGTAAACGCAAAACTTATAGTAAATTAATTTTCTTATTCGTAGCCACACTTGTAGTTGCATTTAATAAAAATCTTTCTTTTCATAAATCCGTCGCTTGCAATTCTTTTCTACTGTTTTTCATTTAACAAACCAGATAAACGCGAATACACTGATATTCGTATTCGAGACTGTTTTATGTAGCTTAATTTTATTTTCAAGTTTTGTTTGGTAATTGATATGCTTCTTTAACAATATTGTCGCTTATTTATTTATTTTTTCGTTTCTTAATGGCCTTCTGTGTTTGCCGTTTGAAATTTACTGTTCTACAGAAATTCACTTTTGTGCATAAGACGTTATTAATTTGTCAGGAGAAAAAAAAATTTACAAATAATATTTTTGTTCTATTTTGTAAACAGATTTTCTTGCGATTAGCCTCCCCTTTTTTTCATATGTATAATAATAAACTTTAAATAGCACTCTGTTCACAATTTACATATTTTAGTGGATTAATATTTCTTTCCAAAGTCAAAAAAAACGACTCCAAATTTGCTTTTATACAAAAACATTTGCCATGTACATATTTTACGAAAGACTAGGGAATTTTTTTTTTGCTTTTTCTTCTTTGCACTGGTCCTGCATTAAAACTAAATTTTCAATTTTGCGCTTGTGGAGCGATTTTTAAAGACTTCTATATAAATTTGATATTTTATATATTGTTAAACAATTGAAATCTTTTGTACTTCGCACAATTTTCAATAAATTTACTTTCTTCCCTACCTTTTTTTTCCTCACTTCTGCACCAAATGCCGGCTCTTTTTTGACTCCTCGCTTTCTATCTAACGCAAACCAGAAAAACCTTTATCTCAAAACCTTTTTTTCTTTGCATAGCGGCTCGTGGTTAAATCAGACCGACAGATCCCCTACCTTAAATTTGTACACAGACGTTACAACTCTCTTCTGCATGAGAATGCAAGATTTCTTTGCAGAATCCTCCTCTTCAAATGTACTCCTGGGAAAATACCTACATACCTGACGGTTAATCGCTACAAAGTCTGCGAATTTCATTAATTTTGTTATTCAGCATGTAATCGGTGTGACATGTCGTATAGTACGATTAAATTCGCCTACAAGCTGTCGCATCAAGATGTCTCCCACTGCATCATTGGCTCTACGTCGATAATGTATTTCGAAATCAAACTATTGCATTCTTCATTGTCGATCGAATCACGCTATTTTAAGCTTAGGTGCTCCGTAACGATATTGATATCCTTCGAGATACGGTCGCATTTTACGGACATTCAAGATTTAAGCTAAGCACTCTTTCTGCGTGACTTTCTTTTCCACGGCATTCAAATGCCCATTGGCATAGTTTACGACGCGTTTTTCGCCGTTAGTCTGTTGTGTCAGGATAGTCCTCAATCCAGCATCATTAGCGTCCGTCTGGAGTGTAACCACTTTCGACAAGTCGAGACAGACAAGAATTGGACTTCGTGTTAGCGTAGCCATCAAATTGAATCTCTTAATCGATTGAACCTCTCAATCGATGGCCAAGGTACGTTAGTTTTTTCTGGACGAACTCACATTTGCCCACATTCACGCACAGATTGGCGTATGACGGAAGTTTTGCAAAACCACCACAGTTGAATAATGCTATGGGCTTTCCTATCTTTTCATGCACTGACTATAATATAAAATAAATAAAATTTGTCTGGATGTTTTGCCCTTTTTTGTTAACAAACACAATTATGTACGTCAAAAAAGTCAAAAGGTAGGAAGCTGTAAACGGATAGGCGCATGTGTCACTGAAAAGTTCGGCTGTTATGGAGAGTTTCTGCTTTTACCACAAAGACAGACAGAAAGAATAAACTTATTTACCGAACGGGCCGATTCTATACCTCGTTCCACTCTATACTCTGCTCTACCTACGGTTTCTGTCAGTTCATGATTTTATATTGGAGGTTGGAATGACCCCTACAGTCCTACTTTCCTCCTCCATTAATAGAAAAAAATTAACGCATTTTTAAAATATATAAACACATAAAAAAAAGAATGGGTCCTTACTTACAGACAAAAAATAAAGAAAGTTTTTATATAAATATCTTTCCCGTTGAAGCTTTCCTTTTAAAGTAATAAGAAAAGGACAAAAAAATCCAAATATTCATATCAATATATCTACTGTTTACATATTAAACCATTTTCACGCAGTAACGCTGCCTGCATACTGCTGCAAATATTGTGATGATAATGAGGGTCAAAACAGATATTGTAGAGATGACTGATTCTGATGCACAGCAATCTTTATCTTGACGAACCAATGTTTGTTTTTATTTTATATTACATTAAATTGTTTCGATTGAGGATATTGTTCATGGATGATATTATTCACAGCCGAGTTTCGAGAGGAAAAGCGACAACTCGTTCAGTAAGTAGAGACAATCCCAAGTATTTCGATGTTTATATTTACTTGAAATTAAGTAAATTAATAAGAGTTTTTGTATGTATTATTGTTGTATTTAATCTATATTCTATTTAATTAATATATATATTTCATATTATTAAATTTTTGCTACATGCCAGTGGCATTATATATATTTATTACCTCGTTTAGGTATTTATATTCTGTATTGACTAAACTGCTCCCCTTTTTTCTCGAGTCATCACATTGACCAACAAAACAAAAAATTACTGTTGAAGTACCTTTAACATTTTATGCAAAAGATTTTAAAATTTTTGGACAACGGTTTTGTACATTGTACGTTTTGACCGTTTGGCAGTGCGGTCATTTTCTTGTAAATATATTCAAAGATTTATCGAAGGATTTCAGACTCAGTGGGAACACATGCCAATATCTACCAACACGAACAGTAAAAGATCGTTCGGCTAGTGTTATTAATATAAAAAGGTTTCTATTCGATCTAATGAACTGCAGTCGTTCTATTAAAAGGCTTGTGGGATGATTGGATGATATTGTACATTCCTCTGTATTTTGCATTTCTCTTAATTTAAAAATATTAATACCGTTTTTTCATTTTCAATTCCGTTACAGAGCAAAATAAGATTGCGCACGAATTTCGAGTAAATAAAATCTGAATCCTTCCATCTACTTGGCTTTAAACGACCACAACACCCAACTCGTCCAACTCATTTTCTTTCTTCTTTCTGTTCTTCTTCTAGTAAGACTGCACACTTCTTTTCCAGGCATACCATTTCCAGGATAACCAAAACCAAAAAAAAATTTATTAAAACAAAATGAAAATATAAACTAAAAGAATACACAAATAGAGGTGCGATAATGAAAACGTCAAAATACACATAAAATAAAACACAACAGTGCAGAAAAAACACAAAAGAACAGAAGACCCCACCCTACCAGTAAAATATATATAATAAGCATCACAATGAAAGTTTGACAATTGATAGCTTTCTGTGTCGAACTTAAGCTTTTACTATATAAGGCCTACGCGGAAATTTCGTAGTTTTACGTTGTCATCTCCTCTTATGGTTTATGGGAAAACCTTAGATTGATATTGGAAATACCATCATAGGATTCACGTAGGTGAATGGGAACTCTTGTGTGCTTAGAATTCAATTTAAGGACCGACATTCAGATTTCGATTTAAGAGAGCTCATGCGTAATAGAAACCAAAGGGCCTAGCAACCCCTTACCGAAAGAAAGGTACGTAAAGGCAAAACGAGTGTGCGACTTTGCCTCTTAACAAGACAAATACGAAAATAGTGCAGAAAAGGAAGCATATGAAAATATTCCGAAAATTGAATTTGCAGATAATTGAAAGAAGGCTGACGAGTGCAGCAAGCATGGGTCTGGCAACGATTTTTTTTTTCGAACAGCTGTCGATCATACAGAAGATAAATACGAAGAGCTACAAGATTTCTGCTCGGAAATCAAGAAAAATTAATAAAAGAATTGAGAAGTAAATTAAAGTAAAAAGTAATTATTGAAGAAAAACTAACTAACTAAATGCGCAAGTCTGTGAAAAAAATATATCTTAGAAAAGAAGAAAAAGGGAAGAGGCAAATATTTAAAAATTTGCTGACTAAATAAGCATATATACAAAACAAAAAAAAAAAAAGGAAAAATAAATGATTAAACGACTATAAGAAATTCAAGGGTATTACAAATTAATGCATACAAAAAAAATTTCATCAAATCCTATATTGTTTGGCTGTTTGCATTTTTACTTATTGTGAGGTGCCCAAATAAAAGAAAATCAAAACGTGTCTAAGATCTGCCACATTGCCGCTCCGATATTACAAAAAACATTAAGTGGAAAAGTCTTATAAACTATTAAAGATTAAAGGAGTTTTTGTTGCTTTTTAATTTCGCATCGTTATGGTCATTAAATTAGAACATATATACTTTCACTAGGCAAAAGAAACGTAAAGTTTTAACCGTTCTTTGCATATGGAAGATGTTAAACATTATGGGCTTGATATTTTCTACACTTTGGCTGACTGCAAATCACCTCAATTTGAAATAATGAGTTTTGGTTTTGTTGAAGAACGTGTAATTTCGGCGAGTTGTCCTTACGAAATAATGCAATATGAATATGTCTCATTTCCTATACGCAGTTTATTGGTCGATGTTAGTTATGGTCATTTATTATAAAGTAGATAAATAGAGAAAATATGTGAGTTATGCCCACGGTAACATAAAAAGAAAAATTTGTAAATAATTTTTAAATTAAATTGACAAATGATTTATGTATAATAATTTACTTTTATTGTATATAAAAATTTTATATACACATCCATATTTACATACATACATATTTACCTACATACAAATTTACATACATATACATATATATATATATATGTACAAATCGCAATTACATAAATTAAACGATAACTTTTACACACACATGATGTCTGTGGGCGACCCCGAAGTAGTGTGCGAGAACCTCTAAGCTAGCTTCCTCTTATCAATGAAAGAGATATCTAATAGTTCATTTTTATGTTTTAATTTATATAATATTAATAATTAATAATATTATAATATCTAATAATTAATTAATAATATATTATTATTATTATAATATAATTTATTATATTATTATTATAATTATAATAATATAATTTATAAATATATAATTTTTTCCGTACTTATAACTTTGGTAAGATGTGTGCATAAGAAGAGGATAAACAATTTTTTTAAACGAAACTAGCTTAAAACAAAAAATTTACATAAAAAAATAGTTGTTTAATAAATTGACTTTCATTTACAGATTATTAAAATAAAATTATTAATTAACTTAACTGACTCTTGCTGTTTAACATTATGTCTTGGCAAAACTGAACGCAGGGTTTTTCCGCTCAGCGTTTAATTCAGCCAATTATTAAAAATATTATTAAGATATTATTGTTTAGATACTTAATTATTTACGTGGTTAATAAATAAATTAATAATATCTATAAATCTGTTCTGCTGCTTAATTTAACACCATCGAAAAACTCGATCAGTTGGAAATATTTCTTCTTTATTATTTTAAAGGTAAAGGATCCATATTTTGAAATTGTCTTTTAATACAAAGCTTTGCTTTATTTTGTTAATTTGCACTTGACATCATTGCTAGCCTTGATGCACAAATAGTTGTGTTGTTGTGTATTAAACAAGGTATGCACAATAAGAAGATAGAGTAAAATTATTAAATATCCAATTTTTGTAAAATAAATATCCGGAAGCCTTTATTAATACATTTGTATTTGTTAATACATCATACTTTGTATGCAGATGTTTTGTATACTATTTTTATATTGGCTACTCTCACTACTACTTACTTTACTACCTACTTATCTCTTACGAAGGATTTTGAATATTTCTTCTATTTGATCAAATTTTTAACAATTATTTATGGATACTCTGGTTTCAATTTTCTACTATTTTGTATTTCGGAGTCTCTTGGTGTTATTATTCTTCTTCTCTTGCTTAAACACACATCACGCTGCATAGATCAAGGTCACTTAGAAGTCTATGCGTCTCGTTGACAAAAAAAACTATGGCTCCCTTTAATACAATATTTTCTCGTTTATTATTTTTTTTCTTTAAATAAACAAGATAGACAAACTAATTAAACGTTTGCAAATGAAGATCATTAGGAACAAAAAATATCCATTTACATAGAAGTGAGGACACGTGACACGGTTACGTCGCACGTATGACAAAATTGTATTTTTCGATTTGTCTTCCAATTGGGTTCTCAATTTAATTATTGAAAAAAATATGAGTTTCAAGTTTTATCAGTTTTCACTACAAATATTTATAATTTTCCCAACTATTTTTTATCAAAACTTCGTCCATTCCACTGTCAATGGACGAGGCAAATAGCATTCGTATTGGCTAAATGCGGCCAAATTTACTTTACGCGAAATTGATTTACGCGACGTTTTCATTTGCACTGATCGTCTAATTTTATCAAATAGTGCAGCTTTTGTAGCATTTTCACGACAGCGCCAATGTTCCACTTCAAATTTCTTCCTAAAGCTTGTTGTGGTATCACTAGACCTATTCTTAATCCGATCTGGCGGCCAAATGTTAGTTGTGAAGCTGACTTTCCAGCTGTTGCATGCGCATTTCGACGGTAAGCTAATAAAATTCTACTCTGTATGTATTTCAAGTTTTTTCACTCGATTATTTGCAATTTATTTTTAATCATTTAAAACATATCTTTCGGCTTGTCCCTTTGTAGCTGAATATAACGGCGGTGGGATTTTATGTGGATCACTATAACTTTTCAAAAATCTTTGAAATTCATATGACGTTAGTTGCAAAGCACGTCACTTGCTAATATTTAAGGATCCTATAGTTGTAGTATAATTGTGTATAGTTGTGTTGGGCATGACATCGAGTTCCGGCAACATTTAATTTTAGTTCCTACTAATGTACTAATGTACATAATGTACGCTTGTGGGATTAGAGCGGTATTGTCGGCACTTTGCAAAATTGTTTGCAATATTTTTAATTTCAATATCTATGCCTTATATGAAGCCAAACGCTTTTAATCTCGTATCGTAATAATTAACTAATTCTCAGATTTGTGCAATTGAAATTTAGGTAAGTGCATCTTCCCGTCTGCTCTATAGATCAGAATTGCATGTGACCCTATATCTATTTCAAAATTAAGAGTAACAGTATTAATGCTCAACCTTATACATAATTTAGAATTCTAACAAATGTCTTCTAGCCTATCATTAATTTGACTGATGCGACCATTTTTGTCTTGCACTTTCGATGTAGTCTTAAGCGACCTTCTTTTTACAAAATAAGTATGCTGCGTTTTTCTGTGTGCATTCGCTATATGAGCCTCACAACCACATCGATGGTAATATTTTTTCTTAATTTTAATCTCATTTATTCTTACATTTTCTTTCCTTTTGCAATTAGAGTTTGATTTATCATGTTTACCAAATTGTCCCTTTGAACCCTCACCGCTTCGCTCTGACAATTCCATTGTTACAGCTCTCTTTAACGCTTTATGTACTGTTAGAACATTAATTTCCAGCAACCTATTTTGTATCGGTTTATTACGGAGTGCAAGCACAAATTGATTCCATAGAGCCGTATTTCGGTAGTTTCGAAAAATTTCAAGCATTTCCACGTGGAACTAGAATTTGATAAAAGCTATTGCGATACTGCATCGTAAAATCGTGGGAGAGGAACCATACAAACGAAAAAATCTGCCTCTCTGTATAAATTGCCGAAATATAAATTATCGCGTCCGTCCGGGTTAACAACAAATAAAATATTTACCATCCAAAAAGTGACAACAAAACTTAAAAAAGTTATATCTAGTTAAGTGGCCTACTGCAAAGGAAGTTATTAATACACCATATCAGCCTCTTACAAAGGCTCACTTAAGTATGCAAAAAGTTGCATGCTGTGTGGCTTCAGTGAGTACTTTGAGTTTAAAGCTTGTACAATAGACGACGTTATTAAAACAATTTATTCCGCCAAATTAAATGCTACTGGATATGCCAATGTTAGTACAAAATTAGTTAGTACAAAAATAATACAGAAGTTAATGCTAACTAATTGATTTTTCCCAATTAACAAATTTCCTTGTGCATATTCACGGCGCGTCATACAGCTGCCGGCCGAGAAAAATGATTAGCAGAAAAGCAGGTTAACGGACTAAAAATGAGGCCATGCAGTTAGGTGATTGTAACATACTTGTAAAAATGTATATAAGTAGACTATTTGCGGAAGACAGTTTACTCGTACGAGAACATTTGAGTCGGACAAGAACATTTGTAGTCGAAAAAGAATACTAAAGTTGAGAAGTCGAGAGTATTGCCAAAGTAAAATCTAAATAATCCTAATCGTAAAAAATAGATTGTAAATAAAGAAAGAAGAAGAATTCTGAAGTGCATTTCTCTTGAAAACAATATCCACGATCTAGTGATACGGGCCGTATATTAGAAAACCGGTAATATGTAACAATATTCTTGTCTTTCACTGAATCATTAAATCATATATTTACTATTTGCACTTATCCTGGTAGTTGCAAAATTACTATTATGACTATTATTTGATAATAAAGCTGCTAACCCTACAAATTTTCGGTCTATTATCATTTCATCGGCCTTATCCAGTTATTAGGCAACTTGTTGTTGCTCAGATATCGCTTCTTCCAAAAAATAATAGTCTATTAACTGAAAGTGAATAGACTTTAAATACGGGTGCAATTATAATATCGCTACATTGTACGTCGTCGAGGATATTCGCCTTGCGCACTACAAAGTTGACCCCGAATTTTGGCCATGATACGGTTTTCTATAGTTTCTAAGACTGCTCATCACCATTGGTTATTGAAAACACTATATCTTGGTTTCGGGTGTTCTGCGATAAAGTTAAAACGTCATACTATGAGACTAGGTGTAACTCTTTCAGAGAAACTTACCCTGGTGTACCTGAAAGTTCAATCTTAAAATTCATCGAAATTTTGATGATGTTCAAATATATTTTTCGCGGCCTTTGGGTCGTAAGTGGTGATCTACATCGTATTGTCCACGAATCTAATGAAAATAGTTCACGTTTATATTCCTTTAAAGCACAGGTAACAAACTGACAAGACAAGACAAACTGACACTTCGTTCAAAATTCACACTAGGCGATCGTTACGGACTTTTTGTTTTTCTATTATGGATATCAGTAATAACGCTGTTAATTAGGAGCGATTTGCAGCTTATTCTTTCATTCCCATTACCTGTATAATTCTGTTAATTGTTTCCTGATGCAACGTCACACTCTCTCAAACGTCTACAAGGCATTAGCATATACAATTTTGTGTTTTTAAGTGAATATGCGATGTGGTTTTCATATTAAGGTGTATGTACGGAAAAACCAAACAGTAGGTATGTATGTAGCAAATATAATTTGTCTTCTTTTCATCGTATATTTTGCATTAAACAACTCCACATTTTATATTCATCAAATACTTCAATAAATTTCGGTGAAAATTTTCATATCAAGAAATATGAAGAAATTGTTTGTATGTCGTATGTTTAAGATCTCATAGAAACCTTTTCATAATGCTTTTTTTTGACCATTAAATGCATAATCTTGTCAATTTTATTTTAATTTCTTCGTTTACTTTTTTTATGAAATTAACCCAAAAATTAAGTGGTATTGGAGTGGAGATAATTGGCAAAAATGTGCGTTTAAGGGCTAGGTGCTGCCCTGCTGCAATTAGTATCGTTAGGGCAAAAGCGATGATTTAATAATGAAAGCAAAATGTCGAGTGACAATATGCTGGAGAAGTTTCGGTGGGGCGTTTAATTTAGCGACGAATCTATCATTCGGAAAATATGAATTTTCAGAGATAGGAAAAAGCTTCTTGCTGTAATGTAATATAATGAGTTTACCAGCACACGATTTGAGAATGTGTAATGCAATGCCATTAAGACCTGGCAAGCAAGTTATCTTAAACCCTCAAATTTTTTTTTTTCAAATAACTTTCGAATCGAAGTCGAAAAGTTGACGCAACAAGGGAGGACAGCACAAGCCACAACATGATATGTCTTCGTTTTTAACAACATTTTCTTGTAGACACGAAGCGGTTTCTCCAATCATTCTAATGACATTGCAAAGAGCTTCGGTTTTTTAAATACGAAATCAAATCAATTTTTATGTAGATAAATAAAGTAATCTTTGGTGAATTGGTCGCAGTGAAGAGAAGATTGTGGAAACCTATACATCTTCTTCGAATAAACTAAAATCACTTGCCACCCACGAGCGTAGGGCATACATTCCTAACGAGAACTCTTTTTATGTTATAGATATAACGAATCTGGGATAATCAGAATTTTATTTTGAAAATGGTTTATAAGAGTTCAAGCCGTTGGTTAACATCAACCTTCATTCACGGCAAAGGAATCTTCACTTTAATCCTTAAAGAAAGAAAGAAAGGACCGACGATGCCACTAATCCAAAACCGCCCCAATCTGTCAGTTTAATGGAATGCAACGAGGATAATTTATTGTACATTGGCCGTAATTTTGTTTCACTTATTTACTGAACATTGGGATTGAAAAAAGTCTCATCTGAGAAGATAATTTCTAAAATAGAACATTAGCATTTTCAAATAGATTCAAGGCATATTCAGCGAATTTCCGAAGTTTGCTTTGAAGCAAGAATTTCAATCTTTGAATAAGAATAATTCTGTAAGATTGTAGCCCAAAATCCTTGCTGTAAGTTGAATTCAGCTATTGAGATCTTCTTGGAATCGGTCAGCATCGGTCTTTCTCCAATATAATTTTACTACTTTGAGCATTCCTTTGCCTTATCAGTGAAGTCAAAGAAAAGTACGCCCAAAGTTATCAAGAAATGGCGAATGGCTAACATAAGAAGTTAGAGTACGAGACTGGGGTTGAACATGAGGGAAAGATTATTTCGATGAAAATTATACACTGTTTTCCAACATCTTTAAGATTGCGCATTTCACAACTAACTATGCGAGCTAAAATCGTTATTATACCCTCTTATTTACACGCGTGGTTCTCGTAATGATGTATCGTTCGATACACTTGATATTTAAATTTAACCTGATGGGGGTGACAAGAAACTACTATTTCTTATTACTTCTTCTTTTCCTTTACGCACTAGCTACAAGCCTACATTGACATCTCTCGTTTCTTTCTCTCTTCAGTATTCGCATCCCAGCGCTTTCCATTTGTGCAGATCGTGCACACTGTTTATCACGAAGCCACACCCTTTCAACATAATTGGCTGCACGTTCTTCTTGTATCTCATTAGGTCCAGCTCTCAATTTTCCTGCCAAATTTACCCCTACCGACAAGACTCCCATGAGTATTGTGTCTATAGGGTTGTTAACCAAGAATGCAATGTGCTGTCCCTGTTTTGCTACTACTACGTCCGCGATATCATCTTTGTACCCCACTGTTTTCATCTCCTCTGAGGCTCGTACACGCATAATATATTCGTATATTACATTCCAGAGTGTTGACCTAAGCACTAAAGCTTGCTGTACTTGTTTAATATTGAGACGCACATCATATCATAATTAACTTCAGCATTCTTTATAACAGAGTGCAGACATTGAAATATTTCAATCTTGGTTAATACGTTGTCATTGCCAACGACTGTGATGAAAATTGCAAAGCTTGAGTACTTTCAATTTGGATAATCTAGATTTGTGACAAGCCGCCGAATAAGATTCCGAATCTTCATATGTGGAGACGAGTAGCTGACGATTGTTGACTTATTTTTATCCTTTTGTATCATGTTTAATTGACAAGTAAGCTTCAAAGAACATCGCGATTGACTGAAGCTCTTGTTCAGATTCTCGATCAATTCGAGACCGCCGAAAACCCTACGCTCACCATATTCTTTTTGCTACACAACAACAAACAAAAAGCAGTGTTTGCCCAAATTTATTAATTTGGAAATTATTTCGAATGTTTGAGTTCGAAACGGTTTGCTTAGGGTTTCCTTTTGTTTTTTGACGTATTTTTTTTTTAATATTGTCTCTCTAAAAATTCCTTTCAAACAAAGCAAATCGATTTATTCTTAGGTTACTCGAATAATTTTTAATTGTAACGTGCTTAACATAATAAAAGGCGTAACGTCCCCGTACATTTGAGGTGTAGGGGTTCCGTCGGTCTGCTTTGACCACTGCTCTATCCAAATAGAGTAGGTAACACCTTTATAACGGCCTACCGTTACAGAGAACGTCTATTCATAACTCTCGCTCTACACAACGCTATTATGCGAGAGAGAATTATGAAAAGAGGAAAAGTCCAAAGTCCGCCTATGTAACATGACGATAATTTTCTTTTATGTTTGATCATGCCGTTTTTTTTTTTTTTTTTTTAGAGGAAAGAAAAAACAATTGAGTTATAAAGCCGTCGGTATCGGCGAAGGTTGCAAAGGTTGGAGGCTTAGTTACAAACATAGATAATTAAAGAGACATTTTTTGCGAAATTGAAAAGCTTTCGCTATAACAAACGCTAATGTAAATTTTTTAACGAGCTTTCTTTTGCTTAAAGGGTACATTATAAAAAAAGAAATAACAGTATTAATTATGCTACCGTTACCATAAAAATAAACTATTGCACAGAAAAAAAGAATGATGACAAATTAAGCAGGGTGCAGGTACCGCTGAAACGGGGTATGCGTGAGTGTGCGTGTGAGTGAGGGTAAGAGACAGGGCATACGAACTAACGTACAAAGAATGAGTCAACGGACTGTGAACAGTACAGACAACGGGCCTTACAGACCGACTTACACCATGGTTCAGGTTACGGCCTGTGAGCAGGAATACCCTAAAAAAAAAAAATTTACGTCATACATGCGACTGAGCACGGCTAAGCAAATTCATAAAGCTCTACCGCAATCATATGTATGACAAAGGTCAATCTCATGAGATCCCTATGTTTTAGATGAAGTTTATCTGTATGCCACAATTCGAAACCAACCCGCTTTAATATTGCTCATCGAATCACTTCACTATTGAACTCTTGGTTGGGGGGTGGGTGTTCCAGGATTAGTCATTCTGATCAGATGCAATACTTTCCATATCTTATCACGCTTATTTACCTTTCGTACTACCCGAGAAATCGTAATACAGTATTTTGAATGCGGAGATTTCAAAAACATTGAGTGGATTGGGCACTCTTCCTAACTAGATAGCTTTAAATCACCTTTCTCCTCTAGAACTCCTAAAATCGACTCATAGTGGTCTCTCTTAAACTCTCTAAACGGGACTTTGTATACCTTTGTCCAATTGTTCGAAAGAAAATGTGTAAAAAAATTAATAGGTGAATGAAGTCAATTCGCATTCAGCTTGGAACATCCTTAAGAGATCTTACATACTGAGCTTATCAATCATGTGCGTCGGATGACAATAAAAAAATGATTCGCAAGGAAAGAAAGAAATACTTCGCCAAATTATTTTGTGGAATTGACTCATCGGCCGTCTGGAAAGTTTTGAGTAGTAATGGTTGTTGATGATGATCCTCAGTGCAGCTTTAATGTCGATTAGGCTAATGACAATATTGTTAATGACTGATATTGTTGATGTCATTCACACCGATGAACTTGGTAACATGGAGCATTTGAAACCTTTGGTGAATCTTTTCCATTCGGATGCATATCCGAGTGTTTTTTCTTTATTGAACTGATTTTTCCTTAAATTTCTCGTTTTTTAATATTCCATATTAGTTCTACTGTGGCTCTATCGGAGTTCCGCGCGGCTCGGAAAGTTGCACTTGTTGTTTCTGTCCCGAAAGCTAAAGCTATTGATGCTTTAAATATAATCTGAGATCAATTTCCATTCCTCTGCCTTGTCCAGGGTTGTTGAGCATATTCTTGAGGACTAAATTCTCCCTATTATTTCGCCAATTTTGCAAGCCACAACTTCTTTCTTCCAATAGTGAAATTTCACAGAAAGCCGTTAGCTGGTTTTTTCTTTTACATACTTTATAAAAAAAACATCTGTGCAGAATTTACAAAACACAGAATTGCGTGCAATAAATAAGAAAAATGTAAAAAAACAATAATTTTTCACCTTACTTTACCTGTCAGCTGTTATTTGCTTATAACTATTAATATTCACACCTTCCACTTAATACATATTTATACACAGCTGGCATAAGGCATTGAAGGCGGACGTTTGGCACCCATAGTTATGGCGAATTCAAAAGCAGGTATAGCGAATTCAAAGGGAGGTATAGCGAATTCAAAAGGAGGTATAGCAAACTCAAAAGGAGGTATAGCGAATTCAAAAGGAGGTATAGCGAACTCAAAAGAAGGTATAGCGAATTCAAAGGGAGGTATAGTGAATTCAAAAGGAGGTATAGCGAATTGAAAGGCAGCTATAGGGAATTCAAAAGAAAACATATGAAAAATTTTTTCCGTCAAGATTTTTACAAAAATTTTTTTAAAAATTGAGAAACTGAAAGTGAAGAAAAGGAAGAGTAATTGAGACAATTTTATTGGATATATATATATTCAAGGAGGTTTATTATTTAAGTAAGTAAGTGCATTTTTTCTTATAATCATTTGAATAAAAAAATATTATACTAGAGAAACTCTGATTAATTTCGCATACATTTACTCATTTTTTTTGAAAACAAAATCAAACTTAATTTTTCTGAACAAGGTAATAAGCAAAATTTTTTAAACTTGATATCGGGACTGTTCATTATAAAGAATGGTTAGCATGTTCTCCTTTTCGATAAGCGGTGTTATACTTCTATTAACAGCAACTGAAGACATTAGATATATGTAGCTTTACATGTGCATTGTCTGCTTGCTTATTATTTTACGATCGAAAATTTATAGCGCTAAGGCGGGTGTGGTATCCATTCACGGTATTCATTAAATGTTAAACGATCTATTTTGATAAATGATTAGATGAGCAATTTATTACCTTATTTTACTGCACATCCCGACGTTTTCGCGAGGCTTAGCAATGGAGCAGAATTAATGCTGCCTGGCGTAATTCCTATGGAGACAGGGATGAAGACATTCATCCACTTTTATTAAGGGGTCTATATATATACATAAATTGTATTTTCAACATTCATTTTTGTTGTTGTTTGATTTGAAGATATCTGCTGCCAAAACCCACCAAACACGTTCCGAAGCTTATGGAGATGCTGTTCCATCATGCTCCAATTATCGATTTTGGTTTCAATGACAAAAAACGGCCTGGAAAACGTTTAAGCACAAACCCTCGAAGAACTTTCGAATAGCTTAGCAGTTCACGAATCAACTGTAACGATTTTTCTCAATAAGTGCGTTTGTCTAGTGAAAAAAAGCCAAAATACATGGAAACTTCTAGTAAAAAATTAGCAGCAAGTGATAATAAACAATGGTTCAAACCCTTACTTCTCTCTTATCTATAATATGACCTCACCCTCACGATACACGTGGACGCATCACCACTTCCTTGTTACTGAACTTAACCGTTGCTATTAGGAGTAATGTGAATAAGGACATCTTGACGTCATTAGTGTCTCCGGATTCACCCGAAGCCGTTAGTTTCTTCTACTATTTTGGTTTAATTAAAAAATTGAGTAGGCTTTCTAAATTTGCGTGTGGGCTTATTCATTCCTATTTATAGGGCAGATCTTAGTTTGTTGATATTAACGGTACTTATCCTCAAAGTCTTCTTATTCTCTGGGGTACCACCAGGTTCCATTTTAGGCTCACTTTTTTTATTATTTAAATTATTGAAACCAGTATTTTTAGTGGATCATGTGTCTCTTGTGCTTTTTTGTGTTTTTTTTTTTTCATTCTAGAGGCCATTCAGCTAGAAAAAATCAAACAGCATTACGCTAGAAAAAATCATACAGCATTACGCGAGTTGAAAACTGTTAAAACGTTCCACAATGCCACTATTAAAATCGAACAGGAGAAAATGCACCGTAATAAGGAAGATCTCTTTGAGCTGAAGAAGCGCTATAAGACTATGGTTTTGGGAGAAATTGAGGTGAAAAGGTAGCGTTGGTGACGCCATCTATCTTACTTCGGTCAAAAATGCAAGGATCAATACATAAAGAAGAAAGGAAAATAGATGACGTTCTTCTTGTCTGTTCTTTCAACCGTTTGGTTTAAATTTTTTGTTTTGAGTATGGCCATGGATTCCAGCACAGAAGAATCAAAGGTTCCGGAACGCCGATCTTTTCGCCGTTACAATGTTATATGAAATCAAATTTAACTTTTTTTGCTTTTTGTACTGATCAGAGTAAGCAGGATGCTTTTGAGTCAAACATTAACTATGACGTTATACGTTTTCTGGAATTCTCATTTGATAACTCTTTACTTTTTATCCAAATCCAAAGCTATGCTGTCTGGTAATACCGAGTATCATCTTCGTAGAACTATTATTCTTATTCGTGGGGACATAATTACTATTGTCGACCAACTTAGATGCTCAGGCACACATAGATTACATATATAAATCAATGTGACAGGAAATGATAGGGAATAAGAAGACTAGGCTAGGGAAACGGTGAATATGGATTTTGTTTAAATTCTTCGCAAACTGAATGCGTTTTGCTCATGTTCATCGCAGAACGAAAGGATTTTGTTTATATTCATCGCGAAACGAGTGAATTTTGTTTATATTCATCGCAAACCGGATAGACTTTGTTGATATTTTCATCGCTAAACGAATGGTTTTGGTTTGTATTCATTCATTTCACAAAAACATCATTAATTTCACATTTCACATTTATTGAAAATAACTCCGTGCTCTCTCCATTGTAAACAAGAGTATGTTTTTATAAACCTTGCAAAGGGAGCACCCGGAAACGGCATTTAGCCGTTTTATCGAAAATTCAAGTCAATGCAATTCAATTAGTTAAAGCCATTTTACAAGTATACAACGAGGTGGTAAGAAGTGATTAACTGCGAAAAAGAATTTAAGAAAAAGAATTAAAAAGGTTAATAATTCCAAGAAGAAATTTGTGAAACATGGCAAAGTTGTGGGAACTCGGCGCAGAATTTACACCAATAACATTTATGTGCCACAATAGAGTCCTACGCTCTCTTAATGCTGCATATATTATGACTTAGAAGTGATGTCTGGCTTACTGTGGCTTATATTTTCTCTGGACTAATTTATATGAGTTCTTGCCGACCGTGCAACGGTATATGTACAATATCCACATCTTTGAACATGTAAAGCGCTTCCTTGGATGCACTTTTAAGAGTTTTACCATACGTCGGAGCTTTCCCTCTTTAAAGGGTAAAATGGTCAGTTACCCCATCTATGTTCGAAGTTTTCCTTTACTCATACTACCAGAAATCCGCAAATTACCATTCCTACAGTTAGATACAACAGCTACGAACGATCTTACGTAGATCTAATTGCGCGTTGCAGGAACTTTTTGCCACTTAATCTTATATATATATATCATATTTCTGTTAATGAGTAGAGTGCTCAGCTTTATTTGTAATCTGCAATCTATATATGTGCTCGTCGGTTATCTTTTTCGTTGATTTTATAACAAGTACCTGTTTTTTTAACACTGTCTTGGTTTTTCTTTAGCCATCTTTAATGCTTGATTTGATTTTGGTTTGATTTCAATGTTTGTTGGAGCGCTTGCGAATTGGTTTTAATTTCTTAAAAAAAGGATGTTAGCTGATTTTTCCCAATAATAAATTCAACGAACTGATATTAACACACTAATAATAGCTTCTAATAAACGATATATTTTTTGTTACTAACACTTATGACAACGTTGTTCAAGTTTCTCTGTTCAAAAGATAATCTGTTCAAGTTTCTCTGTTCAGGTTTGCTTGTTGAGAAAGGTAATCTGTTCAGGTTTCTCGGCTAAGCCGAAGAAACAAGAAGTGTGGCAAAATGCAAAGCAATAAGAAGAAAAAACTCTGGGAAATCGATACGAAATCTGTATGAAAACTCAACACTTTCTAATAATTTGATTGCGCGATAAACAGCAATAAAAACATCTTTCATACTTGTATTTACTCGATCAAGAGTAAAGATATTTAATAAAATTCTCCTATGATGAAGTAAAAAATTGCTATTGAAGCTCTTCTTTTTCCCGTATATCTTTAATGTGAAGCTGTAAACCGGTGTTGGTTTGCTTCTTCTCTGAGACCTTTCCTTAAATTCATCTTCCTTAAATTTTTTTCTTATCCTTCAATTCGTAGCTTTAGCTCCTAATTTGTAAGTTAAAAAGTTTACTTTATTATAATGTTTCCTTGACATATTATGTTTTGCATTATTGATCTTGTGCTCAGGAACCTGCTTTATAATTTACATTTATTGACTTAAGGCATTAATGCAAAGGAATAAATAAATGAAACCTCTTAGTAATTCCCCTAAAACTTCTAAGCGTAAGTACTAATATAGTATCATTAACGTGCAATTTCATCCTACCGCAGCGGTATAAGGTTGAATAAAATTATTACTGGTGTGGTAAATAAATGGTAGTGGATTTACAAAACGCGGCCCCAGCCAAAGATAAGTTCCCTATTTGCTTATAACTACTTCTACTATCTTTTTCTTTTGTTTTATTGATTTGATCTTTCAAAGCCTTCCATTTAACCGGAGGAATTGTTCGTATATAAACATTTTATTCCTTCCATTGACCTATACATATTTGTTCAACTAGAAGAAATTTCAAAATACTTCTTTATTGTGCATATTATACTATTCGACATAAGAAATTTATTGCGAACGATTTAATATTTTGACTAGAACTTTAAATTATTAAATCCTCTTTCTTATCGGCTATTGATTTTTATATATCTCTAAAAGTATATATTACATACGAAGACAAGCTATTGTGAAACATTACTAGAAAAAATATCTAACGTAAAGCAACATATTTACATAAAAATTTACAAAACTAAGTATTTATAAAAATGATAACTCTAAAATTTAGATACTGTTGTTGAATTGGATTTGGAAGGGCTTGCAGTATGGTTAATTGTATTTTTACAATCCACTGTATTTATTCAAACTTCGTGACTAAGCAATGGTGTGTCATAATAACGTAGAGCGGAGGATGATGAATTAAAATTAGTACAAGGTAGCAACCAACAAGCTGGATGTCCCCGGCCGAAGACGTCAGCTAAAAGGTAAAATTTACGGCGATTGGGTCGATGGGAACCCTTCTGTTGGGCTTGTTCAATTGCTGTTTCATCATACAATATGGCATGCATTTGATCAACCATTATCGCCAAAACAAATAAGCCAAATAAAGCTGATTCTATTAGCAAAATGACGCAATGAAGTCTGAAAAAAAAGCCAATCAATTTTTCCCCATTTACGAAGTTATCACAAAATTCTCACAATCTAGTCTGTCCCTCAATATTTTCGGAATTACATCCTTCGCATGGATAAATAAAGGAGCCCACTACTAAGGCCGCAGAATATATAGCCAGGACACCCACATAGACAAGGAATTGTAGAAAATACTTTTGATTACGTTCTCCTACACAGTTATTTATCCAAGGACAATGGTGATCCATTCGTCGTATGCAACGCTTACAAATTCGACAATGATGTGCTCTAGGCGGTCTATAAGTTTCACAACGTGTGCACACTGTCCATTCGTTACTACTATTTCCATTACCAGTACTTTTCCCTACAGTATGCATGTCTGAAAAATCCAAACGATTTGCTGGTAAGGGTACACAACCGGGATCGGACAAGACCGCTTTCAGATGAGACATTGCCAATAGGAAGACTACCGTATTAAAGGAAACCACATGCAAGGGAGCCCATATACTAAAAATACAAAATTTCTCATGCGTGTTCATGTTATTTTAATTATTTTTAAATATTTACTTAGCTTGCATTGTTTGTAATATAATCCATCTCATAACTACGTAGTCTGCATAAATCACCATAATGTATGTGATTATTAAGCATATTATTCCACAAGGATCTTTAACAAATCTCATTTTATGGTGCTATTTTATTTATTATTTTTATTTACGTTTTTCATGGAAACAAAACACCGCCAATTGAACCGATCATCACCACATATATCTTAATTAGACATTTTTTGCATGTGGTGTCTATAAGTATTTCTTTTAGTAATCTCAGCACATTTGCAACAAAATTTGTTACTTATATATATTTCTATAAAGGGAATTGCAATTTTCTCTCTAATTCAGATGCTTTTACAAACATTTATTTATACGACTGTCACAAGCTGTACACACATAAGTATAAGCATGTATACTACATAACTTATAAATGGACAACATATGTAAAACTTGACGGAATGTAACCCTATTTGCAAAGAAATTGAAACTCCATTACATATTATAACTTTGCAATTGGTATTGGTTGTCAATGGTTGTATTCAGTGTGAAACATGTAGGATCATCAAACAATTGCTTTTCTTTAAATTTATAATAAAGCCTAACCCATAAATGATACCAATATGAATTATTTGTATTTTAAAATAATTTCATGTAAATAATCTATGTAGACGTCAATAAAAGCGCAATCCTGAAAGAACTACTTCAGCCACTTTTCCACTAAAATCTTAAGGGTAATCACGTATCTTAAAGCTAGTTTTCACTCGCGACGTAGGCGATAGTTGGCAAATGTTTTTTTGACTTTCATATCTCTTTCGTTGCTATCACTAGTCTGTGAGCTCTTTTAAGGCCACAAACCGTTAAAGAGATTCGCAAGGTTGCTGAGAAGGAAACGAACGCTTTTTAACGTAAGAATCGGCACACATTTGAAGATGTATGAGGCAAGTTAGTTTTCAGTACACTTTTTAAAATGAAGGTATTACCTTTTAAAAAGTCGCCTTATCGATGGTCAGCATATTCCTATCAAATTGTATACATTGATTATTTATTACTAAAATTTAACGAATGATTTAAAGTACCAGGAAAAGCGGCTTGACCTTTTTGCGTCAAATAAGATTCTTACTTATGAAAAAGTAATGAATTAGCGATACAGATTGTCGCTAAATATTAATATCGGTGTGTAGGCCACCATGTAAGTAAGAGAGTGCACTTCTTAGACAAGTGGATGGTATGTTAAATGGGTACGACACCATGTGTTCGTTCAAGCGCAAATTGGAAACCCTAGCTGTATTTTTGTTGTCACCCAGGCTTTGTTATTGTTTTACGTTCTACTTTTGTGTTTTCATTCAAATTTACTTTTGTCTTTGGACAGCTTGGTTTATACATTGGGTTGACTTTTGTCCTAGACTGTGCATTGCAGCTCCGGCTTGCCATTTTGGCTTAATCTTTATCTATATTCCGCAAATTCGTTTTTTCTTGGTTTTTGCTTACACCACCTCTCGATTACTGTCCTGTTCATCCTGTACATCCTGTTCACGAAGAGCGAAAATCCTCACCTACCAGTTTACGAAGACTACGTTTTTTTAGTATTGAATGAGTTTAGCTTGTAAACGTCGATTTGGCTTTTTTCGTAGAGGTTGGGTGGATCTCTCAAAATTTCTCCAATAAATTGCATAAAATTTTTGACGTAAGCTGCACCAAGTATATAATAATCTGAACGCTACGGAAACTTTTCTTAATGTTACTTTCACCAATATTACAAAATATACGACTTCCTAAGCACTACCACTTGTGTCTTCTGAAGATAATTATCTGCTCTTGGATTATATTTTCAGATCTATGACTGTCAACATTTACAATCTCGAACAAATAACTAAAATATTTAATTATAAAATAAATAATAACAAATATAGAAACCAATAAATAAAGACAAGAAACGTAGCCTATTTTGACAAATGTAAACTTGGAAAACTAGAATAGTTCTTTGGTTTAAATGAAGCAAAGGGTTGCCTTATGAGCACTATCGGTGATCTTACATAGACGCTTCTCGTTTTTTTGTTTCTTCAATACACTTGGTCTTATGGCCTTTTTTTAGGTCCGTCATTCGTTTTGATAGTTTGGACAGAAATAAAACTGTTTGGCGTCTTCGACAATTTTACCGATACATCACTACGATTGATGCCTTGACATATTTCAGACGACCTTTAAATGACATGGCGTAGTAAATTCTAAATCCTTAATACCGGATTGCTTCTGATATAATATGTCGACTTGATCCGCCCCTAGCATTACTCACTCCACCATTCTCCTGGATGTGGTCAAGCACGCCTTCGTTTTTTATCTAGCCAAAAGTTTGCAGAATGCATTTTTCGTACCTAAAAATACGACCCGTTTCATTTGTCTCCTCTTCTCTTTGTACGCCAGCGGACAACGAAGATAATCGCTTGTTTGCCTGAGTCTTTGGCGGAGCGTTCGTGCTCATAAATTGGTTTCATAATTTAGATAAATCTTTTTTCCACAAACATACTAGTGTCTGATTTTGGCCTTTGATCCATGGAATGCTTGCTAAATTTCGGCAATCAGGCAGGTACATAATTCTCTCTCAAGCGCACTGGGCCCATTAAAAGGATGTACATACCCAGTGACTCTTATCCGCAAAGTGTGGGTTAGGGATCACTATGCGTGTACATAATGCTAAACTTACATGTCGTTCGTGTTGTCACCGCGCCGTTTGTGAAGGTTACATCAATCACCGTTTCTATTGAACGTGTGCTGCCGTTTTGTTGAGCACTATAAGATTGAATATGGTTTCTATTTTCGACTAGGCTCCTAGTTTTCGGTTCATTCGTTGGTTATTTTGTCGCCGTGGTAATAAAGTCGCAAGAGGTACTGGGCTTTTGTTTCTCGCATCCATGGATGCAGGAGTCATGATCTTAGATCATTGCCTTAAACTAAGTTGTAGACATATATTCGGCTGCATGTTTAAAATTTGTTGGCTCTATTGCCGAATTCACGCCTTGCCAGACGCGTTCGAATCCTGTCCACGTAGAATGTTTCGCCGAGTTGTATGATATCAATGGCCAGTTCTTTGCAATTTTGTGTAAGCAATTCTTACCCTATCCAGTAGCGCTTGAGGTTTACTTGCATCGCCCTCAGGATCGATCTCTCGTCATACTACCTCGAGCATTAATAAGACAGCTTCTGCTTTGCCGTGCTCCTTGCATATAATACATCACGGATCTTTTGTACATTCTCTACGCACTTTAGGCAGCTCTTAGGGTTACTTTTCTCTTTTGGAATTCCTGGCAATGTGATATACTACAGATGTGTCTCCAATTCTGCTCATTATTCAGTGCACTTTAATCTCTCTATTTTTAGGCAGTACTGTGGCCCTCTTTTTTGGAACCATCAGGCTTATTGTTTGCGAGTCGGCATATTCCTCCTGTTTGATACTATGGCATAGTTCGTGATCTCCACTCATTTTGGTCATTGAATTCAACCTTTTTCCAAATCGTGTTCTAAGTGATTACTACGTCCGAGTTATCCATCAATTAGTTTGGCTCGTTTATTGCGCGTAGTTCAATTACAGCCCCTTTCTCGATTTGCGGATTTTGCATCTTTCGTCGTATACTTGCTTTTATTCGAGAGAGTACAACCTGCCATTGGTGCTCCTTTTGCCTTTTTAGCGTACCATCGTGGCTCGGTTATTTATTTACTTGAAAATATGTTCGCTAGAAATATTGACATATTGGTTGTTGTCATAATTTACAGTATTACCGCTCCACTTGAGTGGCCGAGTAGACAAGAGTCTCGACTAGCAATTCAATGGTCGTAAGTTCAGATCTCAAGTGCGGTAGAGTTCTTAATAATAATTATAATTATAATAATTCATTTTTTATTCTGACACATTATTTTGTTTTCATTATAACACAAGCATAAGCATTTTTAGTTTACTAGCATAAGAATTTTCTCACACTTAACATTTTGTCAGCATGAGCACTTTTTTTTAAATATATTGTACCATATAAGAAACAGGTAAATAATAAAGAAAACAAATTTTGATTCAATCAACAACCAAAACAATTCTATTCTTATTCTGATTCTTAATACACAGCCAGGTACTCCGCAAATAATTTTGCGAAACTAATTTTGCGCTTTCCGCGAATGGCTGAGTTTTAAGATATCGACTAATGAGCAGAAATAAAAAGCCAGGCACTCCGCAACTTTATTTGCGAAACTAAATTTGCGCTTTGCCCGAATGTCCAAGTTTTAAATATAAAGCAAATTAAATCATAAATACACGTTAAATTTACATTCATACTGTTGAGCACTACAAATTATAAAGATAAAAATAATAATAATACATTTTATAATAAACTTTTAATATAGTGAAGGTTTAATAATAATAAATTCGAGAAACGTTGCTCGCCGAATAAATGTGCGAAATAATACGACGTAACAAATATGTTCGTATTTAGCCCACCTATACGAAAATGAGTAGTACATGACCAAAAAATTTCAGCAATCGGCGTTGTAACATGCAATTTTCAAGAGTATCGTAGCGATCCGTGGAACCGTCGAACAAGAAATAATTATCATTTTTCATTTCATAAAGCATCCTAAAATCATAATGAGTGTCATTGTTAATTCGGCATTACGATGACTTAATTGGGTATACTCCTTAGGAACACTAAAAGAAATCTTACCAAGCAATTTCGAATCGCCATTTACTGACTTGACCACAAATAAAACATCTAAGAATTCATTTTTTTCTAATGTGGGCAATTCATTAACTTTAATTATATAGAAGAAGGATAGAACCATACCTGTATCCTAGACCAAGCAGCGCAAAGATTAGAAAATTTTTTTGCACCAATTCAAATAGGCGAAGAGTAACGTTGGCTGACTGAAGGACGACATATATAGTCGTTTTTTATATAAAAGCCCGACGCTAAAAGATATTAATATGAATTTTTTTATTATATACGTTGGTTGATGTCACTTTTATTTAAAAATGATTTTATGTAAATAACCGCCCCTGGGCTTTTGTTAAAATGCGATCGTGAAACACTAACTTTGACCAATTTTTCACGTAGACCTGGTATTCTTTCATCGTAATCTCAAATTTCAAGCAAAAAGTCTAATAGAGTATATCCGTGTTGCAAGCTCACATAGGCATTTGTGGAGCTTATGCGATCATTGAACTCTTCTTGCAATAAATTGATTTGGGAATGAACTGTATGGCATGTTGCACGATTTTGTTGAGGCCAAATGTCGCTCAAATCGAAATCATTTAATTTTTGCCACAAAAAATCAATTGTCATGCTTTTCTGGGGCTCTCCACTCACGGTAACTACAATGCCATTTTCATGATATTTTCAGCCCGCAAACCACGTCCAAAAATTATTTTTGCAAACGTAAAGTCCCTTAGGAATTGCGGATGTATATAACATTCCTTATTTGCAAACTCGTTTATGGGTTATGGTTCTCGAAATAAGTTTTAACCAAACCCGCATGAGTAGCCGAGGAAGCAAAGGATCGCGAGTAATCACTCAACTGTCGCGGTCTCAAATCTGAAGTATGGTAGAGTTTTCCATACCGGCGAACATATGTATTATAAGTTATTCGGTAACCTTTAAATCCATGCTTTGTACATTTATTTATAAAATAAATAGACCATAAGTAAATTAATAAAAGTGTCAACAACTTCTGTACGCTTAACAACTACGTATGTATTGCATTCCGCAAGTAATGATTTCTTGCGAAACCTATGGATTTGTGTTCGCGTATTAATGGACTGCGAATGACTTTATGTAAAGCTAAAGAAAAGTCAGCACCAATCACATCAGCTTGTTCGTGTTAAATAAAAGCACTATATGTACTACAAGTTTATTCTGTTAGCGGAACTTGACCTCCACTGGAGAAGCCGTGCTAGCAACAAGATGAAGCAGGTTAGGTTACCGAATACGAACAACCGTCAAGCATGCTATATTTACTTTGTTGGAAAAATTTATCTTTAATAGAATGATGCGGAAGTAGCTTCAACGGCTATTCCAGGCGCACTTATCCTGGTGAATTCTACTTATCTACTAGGAATACCTAATCTCGGTTGACGTTATAAGTCGACTTTTGTTAATGAATTCACTTATGTTATCAGAGGGCCTATCAGGTGAACATTAGAATTAGAATACCTATACCTAACGTAAATGATCAACAATCGATCGTCAATTGTTCACAGACGGAACAGATGAGTCCCTAACCAAAATACCTCGGATTCGGCCCCTATGTCATTAGATCCTAGCGGATGATGACAGGTTTTTCCTAACTTTCACGTCTTACCTCGACGGGGGTTAAGTCAAGAAGAAGGAAGTCGGAAATCGTCTTCTTCTTGTCTATACTTTTGTTAGAACACGAATTGGTGTTGCAAATCGGTTATTTGATCACATTTGAAGTATGCCAACTCAGTTATTTCGAATGTGATATACCCAATCCATTTCTTTCTTACTTATTACAGCATCCTTATAATACCCATAAGAAAATAACAAAACAAAATGAGTGAAAAATAAATTACGCTTAGAATAATTTATGACTATATGTAGGACTAAAATAAGCTGCGTGTCTTTGGTTCTTACACAATTTGATCAGAACGCTTAGCTTTGTAACTCCGGTATAGTTTGCAACCCCTTAGGCCCTTCCTTACCCTTTTCAAACGCTGAATTGCACTCAGAATATCACCGTCCCTGTATTTCTTAACCAAACCAACATAAATAATCCCGTATATCCCATCTATACAAAGGGGTGTAGACATATCATACTCTCCATTGTTACCTCCAATTGTCAAGTAACGCGGCAGGCCTCTAGTTCACGTTTTTTTGTCCTAAAAATTGAAAATATATTGATTCTTGTAAGCTCAGGAGCGAATATAGTACACTTTACGTGTCGTCGGCTTCTAATCTTGTAAATACTCTAGTGATTCAGCGGAAATAATAATACCATATGCCTATATATTATTCTATCAAATGCCGCTACGAAGGTCCTTTTAATTTTGTTAATAAATTTCTTGGAACGGGCTCCTGGAAAGCTCGATCTAATGCTTCAGGAATAGATAATTCCTGTTACACTTCCTCTCCGACCATTTCTACACAATGGCCTAATGAAGTTAGTCCTACAGTTCATAGGAAAATAACCTTTCTGAAAGTTATTATTGAAGATATATGTAATTGGATTGCTTACGAAGTTAGCATATGATCAAAGAAATGATGAAGATATATGGTCTGCCGTAGGGAAAAGAATTTTGTCTAAGCGCGAAAAAAGCAACTTGCTCATACGAAGATACAAGGACAACTGTCGAACAATTCATTCAGATATGAATAATTATCCGGCAGAGAGTCACCATTGGAATACGGCTCAGAAGAAGAACGAATGGTCAAATATAGCAAAACTCACTTTTGAGAATCTGAAAGAATAATTACGTTCTGCGCCGTTGTTACGTAGTCCACATTCCACTCGCCCATTTAATGTGACGTAACTCAATTTGGTGTAGATGCTATGTTAGCTCAAAAAACGAAACGGAGAGGAGGTTCCAATTGCTTATATGTCTCATAAAGTTAACAGCGTCCAATGGAATTATTCCGTCTATGAGCAAGAATGTTTAGCGCGTGGCTATTAAAAAGTTTCGTGCATATGTCGAAGGTCATATATTTGACGTTATTACAGATCATACTTTGAAGAGATCGATTGATGGCTAAGTTGAAGCATTCAACTGATAAAGACATCCAAAATGGTTATCTTCACAATTCAAGCGAATACGCTGCGGGAGATGCTGTTCAAGAACAAAAGTCGTGGAAGTCATGGATTCTATCGGATCCTACCAATAACTTAATTAAACAGGCACCCATTGAGCGTCCATGGAGGTATATGAAGCAAATGTAATAATAATTGGTAATAAACCTTAAAAAAAATAAATGAAATGAAATGCTTTTATTAAAACATCATTTTGAAAAAGAACGATTAAGAAAGTTATATTAGGCGAACCTCGCATACCCACCACATAAACGTTTCGCTTAGTTAATATTTTAATGTCCAAGAATTGGACGCCTCAAGATTTTATGTATTAAACGTCCACCATAATTAAATTAAAGCTGTCATAACCTTTAGCTTTTCGCATTCTACTCTTCAAGGTCTTTGATTTGGTACCCATATCGCTAGCATTATTAAGAGAAAACTAACTAAAAAATAAAATTTAATCATTTGTAATTTAATGCGGACATTGCCGATTTTTTCTATTTTTGCAGGTAAAGAGTAGAGGGTTTCGTAAAGTAAATATGGAAATTATCAATTCCTCTTGGCATTATGCTGCGTCTAAGTTTACAAAGGAAGAACAGTTAGTCATTCACGGCTCTTAAGAGGCACAACTGTAGCGGCGACGGGAGCATTTCGACCATCCGGTCTGTCCTGCCCTATCTGTTCTATGAATTTTCATATTTTCCGGCATGGGACACACGTTGCTCGAAAACGATTGCATGGAAGACTATGTTGGGAATTTATCAATAGATGAAATCTTTTCCAATTGCATTCGTGATTGTACACCGTGTTTTACCGTAATTAAATGCAGGAAGAGTCCATCAGCAATTTGTTCTTTTATAAAAATTTTTCAAGCGGATTATTGTGCCCGCACATTAAACTTAAGCCTATCACAAAATTGATGCAAACTTACAACACTGACCTTGTCTGCAGCATTCAACCAAAAAATCTCCTGTATTTATCTCTGAAAATTAAGAAGTTTATTATCAAATCGTCCATTAGGTAAATCAATGACCCTAGTATAATAAACTCCAATTGGGGTTAAAAATGAACTAGTGTCCAAAGCCGCATACTTCGAACTGTCACGCAGTATCAATTTTTTTATTTATTTTATTTATCAATTAATTCAGAGAAAAGCAGAATGTAAATGGCTCTCAGAATTAAACCTGTTGATGAGTGTTATCAATAACGCTTAAAAAGTATTTAAAGAAAAATAAAGAAAAAAGAAGAAAATAAAAAGGACAAAATTCATATATAAATAAACATAAAAAGAAAAACGAAAAAAAGCATGCAGACGTCTAGCTTAGACGCACACCCATAACCGACGTAAATCTTTGTGAGAGATGAACCCCCAAGCCGTTGAAGTTTTGGCTTGGCAACCGATAATACCGAAAAAATGTAGTTCAATTTTACAGATTAACCTTTAGACATCATTTAGATTTTTGCAAAGGACTCTAAAAGGATTGAAAAGCTCTTAAATCATATCTGCATTGACTGAGCTTTAAAAAGTTCCTAGAGAAACAGTTCGGGACATTGAAGTTTATCTCCCTAATAATGTCGTCTAATCGATATTTATTAACTTAATTAAAAACGAAACATCAAGGATAAATCTACGTTTTCAAGTGACGGCCGGGCCAGCATAAGCAATCTATTTTCGTGAGGAGGCAATGGTCCCAGCCCAAGTTGCCAGTGGCAAAGAGTAAGGATGGCTTTTGAACGGACTGTATTGCATCTACAGGGATTGTATATATCTATCTATATGATGGAGATCGCCGAACAAACGCGTATTCAAGTATTGGTCGCTAAGCTCATACACAGCCTTTTTGTAACGCAAAGGTCGTGAAGCTCCTTAAACCACCGTTTAATAAAAACAAATTCTGACCTAACTTTATTTACAGAGAGGTCAATGTGCAAATTAAAACGAAGCTTATGGTCGAATAAAACCCCTAAGTCCACAAAAGAATTTACATTTTCCAATTTTTGTGAAACAATGAAGTAATCAGTAGTGAATAAAGCCCTCCTTGAAAATGAAAGTTTTGAAAATTAAAACCAGAGCAGAGCCTTACAAACATGGCAAGTAAACACTAAGAGGTAAAAACCTTTGAGACAACATATAATTCTTCGGAGAATGACTTGGGTATACAGGACAGGATGTAATCATGCCCAGCCGTACTATATTTAAGTGACCTTAAACCTTGTAATACAGAACGAGGATATTAGGGTTTCCATATTCCCAGCAGTAAAATCTATCATAGTGTGTGAGAAATGAGATTTAAGCAGTGCAACATTGGCTTTGTTAACATCATATTGTATATTTGAGCAAAAGGTTTTAACATGTTAGTGTTACTCAAATAGCCATACTGCTCGTAATGAAAGGAGAAGCAATTTGCTGTATGATATGAATCCTCTGAACTAACAGCACAGCGTTTAACAGATATCTCTGGGCGATTAACAAAGCAAAAATTAAGCGGTCTGTCGTAACAATTAGGAGTATGGTTCTATTGAAGTATGTTTCAGTCAAATAATTCAATGAAAAATACACTGCTCTCTCAGTTGTTGAAGTGGAGACCATACAGCTTGAAGTATCACTATAAGACCAAGTGACTTGCCGTAAGTTAAAGTCAACCAACACTGTGACCATATCAGTAGGTTTTCGATGTTTCGGCCACACTATAAATAAGGGCATCATGTTTTTTTAAGTGGAAATATTTTCATTTGGAAGAATGTAGGAAAAACTTGTATGTAAATGTTTTCATACAAGTGGCAATAAGTTCGACTTCGGAAGGCGTTGGAAACTCAAATGAATAGGACGGAAAGGCAACTAATTGGCAATTACAAGTACGATCTAATCGATCTTTTCTGAAAACAGGGAAAGTGTTGGAGAAAGGTTTCGCCGAATGGAGATTACGCTTAAACCAAGTTTCAGTAAAAGCGAAACAGGAGAAATCAGTGCACATCGAATTTAGCGAATTTTTGAGTTAAGATCCCTAGCATGTTGATATAATGATAGTTATTGGGTCTAAAGAAACAGTCAGTGTTTACTTTACAAAATATCTGCATTTTCTGTCGGGCCTAAAATCTTAAAGAAAGAGATGGCTCTAGTTTGCGATAGAGACAATTTAAAAATGCTAACACGATTAAGGTTAACAGATGGGGCTTTTACAGCAAAAGAAACTTTTATGTTATCAATTGAGTTGTCCGTTGCCAGTCTTGACATAAATACTGCCTTGCAGGGCGGAATTGAAGGAGACAATAGAAACAGTAATATTTAAAGCACTAAAAGTCTAGGGTTGAAAATTTTGAGATGGGAAGAAGAAAGAAGGAGTGCTCTATTATTTTTGTTTATATTTTGATTAAATTTGATTTGTTTCCACAACTCTATAAGTGCAGAGTGTAGTACACAGGTTGTATAGGTTCATATGATTTGTTGTTTCATGGCTTTATTGCTACAAGTTCGAACTTACGCTGACTTAATATAAAATAATATAAATAATTACAACCGCAGAAATGCAGAGTGCATACAAAAATTTTTTCGCATTAACCAGGCCATATTTCATAAATGTTCCCATACTAAACGGAATATCAAGTTATGCGTCTTCTCACGGTCTAAGTAAATTTGACTTCTTTTTGGGTCGATTCAACGTTAGATCCATAAAGGCTAAGGCACGAGGTATTTTCCCGAATACTAATTCGAGTGGACAATACCCGTGAGCGATGAAAGGCGTTATGTTGTAACAATATACGAAGCATTTTAGCCATGTATCCCAGTCCGATTTGTCGAACGAAATGTACATACTCAAATAGTTATTTAATGTTCCACGAGATCTTTAGACAGTGCCTTGTGACATGGTACCGGGTAGAATTTAAATTTTCCACTTTCAACAAAGTGCACAACTCAACCAAGACTTTATTCATATATTTCGTTTCCATTTCAGTGAGCATTTTAGTCGTTAGTTCCTACACAAATCCTTCAAAAATTCTTTCTGCGATATCTTTGACGGAATTATTCTTAATTGGAATCGAAATAATATATTTAGCTAAAGCACACATTATTCATTGCCTAAATCAGATTTGGGTAGGGGACCTATTGTGGCGATAATTACAATTTCGAATGATTTTGCTATAGTAAATGTTATAATGAAGGATTGTTTAGCTTTGACCCCATATTTAGCTCTCTGACAGTCATCGTAATTATGAGAAATATCTCTAGCCATGTTCTTCCAGTAACACCTTGTAGCGTACATTTGTGTAGGTTGTTTCTGTCAATCTGTGTTAGTCATTGATCACAATCAAACGGCAATAATCGTTGAGATAGCGGAACGCTGCTAATATAGTCCTTTTTATAATTCTTTTCTTTAACTAAAAGTTTCTTATAGCTCAAAAATAAAGGAAAGGATTATAAAGGGAAATAAGGGAAAGTCTGTCTTTGTAATATAAAGGTGACGTCGCTTTATGCAATTGGAGTTTTGTTATTTGAAACTACCGATATGAAACATTATCGGTACAGTTATTGAAGATTGAAGAAAAACTTTTGAAGGAACCAATAAAAAAATTTACATACAATATAAAATTTGTTCAAATTCTATAAGAAAAAATACTTTAAAAACATTACACGAACTTCAATAAAATATAAAAAAAAAGTTATGTTAAAAGCTCCAAAGATTACAATGAGATTTTGTAAAAAGGGACATGTTAAATCATTTGCCATACATTATAGAAAGTAGAAAGTAGACTACGAACATAGAAGAAACATGAAAAGAATTAAATGAGATACCTAACCTATTGTTTTTGTCGGAAAAGTAAAAAAAAGTAATTATGTTAAATAAAGCAGGCAAATAAATAAGCTGAAAATGAAAGCAGAAGAAATCCTGAGTTTTGTAATGTGACTACCGATTGTTCAAACAGAAAGGAGATCAAGATCCAATGTTGAGTCTTAGTGCGGCGGCGTGAGTCAGACAAGAATAAATCTACAGATAAGTTTATATGTATTTATACGTATTCTATATTATGGAAATACTGAGATGAAATCAAGAAAATTGGTTTCGGAGAGGTAGGGTTTGAGGGGTAGGTATGCTACATTTCATTAATATGAATTGACGGAAGAATGAGTATCGAGCATTGACTGACGGACTTGGGATAAACTAAGGAAGAAAAGCGTATAATGAGTTAGGCAGGCGTAGGAGGAATATGGTAACGTTGATAATTGACCATAGTTTGGATAGTATAATCTTGTTCACGGGATGCGTAATCCACTGGTAACTGAATACCTGGATATTCTTGATCTAAAACAGAGTGACAGATGTGATTAATCGCATCTGTAGTTACGCACACCTCCCTGGCGACATTCGGGTATTGTAGTATTTTAGGTTTTAGCAGTGGATTCTTAAGGTACCTGAGAAACTTTCCGCATTTCTGAGATCTTTCAAAAGTGCGTGCTTTTTCTAAAAAATTTTTCCCTACTTACTTGATATGAAACGCCACCAATGCGCGGTTAGTCATAATATTGATTTTTTGTTAGTAAATAGATAGATATGGTAGAAATTAGAGAGAACGATTGTAAGAACAATTTTTTGACAATAAATAGATTTATAGAAATATAATAAAATAAAGCAAATCCCTTCATAAAAAAATATTAAAATTAAAATATCAAAAGTGAATGGTCAAGCAGAGAAAAATCAAGAGTTCAAAATTCTATCCGTGATTGCCTTGACCCCAATGTAAGGTCTTCTAGTTGGCTGTGCGCTGCCACTACGTGCAAAAAGGAAAAGGACAGACACGCAGACAGGCCAACGGGCATGCCTAAACCGATTTAGAATTTGATGCCGATCAAGAAAATATAGTCTTTACGTGGCATGTGGATCTTACTTCTGGGTGATGCAGACGTTTCGGCAAAATGACTGTATTCCTCCTCCTGATGGCGGCGATGGGTATAACAGTATAATTCGAAGATTACTATGGTGTTGCACAAATTTTTTTTCAGAATGTGGATCTCAATCGCAAAGCATAGCAGGTGAAAGTTATTTTTTTCAAGGTTATTAATGAAAACCAGAAGAACCAACAATCTTAACACTTTTTTCCAATTCTTTCGACTCCAATAATGTTAACACCAGGAAAGTGAGAAAGCGAAAAGCTGAAAAGTAAAAACAGATTTTTGAAATTTCTTAATCGGTAACCTTTAGCGTTAGGAGAGCTTTTGTTTTTATCCATTTTTCTTTGTCATTTTCTTTGTCACTTTACTACGTATGATATAAATGAGCCGTATAGAGAAGAAAGTTAAGATTTACTTTTTTGGGTACAACCTCATCTCCACATTATATCCAACACTCAAGGGCTTAATAGTCAGAACACTAAAAGCCTTGAAAAGCCTGGCGCTCTTGCCACGTCATGTGCAGTTGAGAGCAAACAATTATCAAATATTCCATGCTGACTTTTACGTGAACAGTTATGTTAGCTGACCTACTTGCCCTGGAATCGTTTTAATAAAAAAAGTGTTATTTTTATTTAATTTTTAAATTCGATGTTGCTTCGGCTTGTTGACATCATTAATTAAAATTATATAAGTTTGGAATAATGGACGGATTTTGAAAAATGACAGATAATTTTGACCCGTGTGAAAAATGTTAAAGTGTTGAGATATTAAATGTTTTTCGATTTCTTTTTTATAAATAAAATTCAATTGTCATCGAATTAAATTTATTATTAAGCGCAAAAATATTTACTCATTCCAATATTTATTCATTCAAATAGGTTTTCCTAGAAAAGCAAATATATGTAAAAAGAGATAAATTTTATTATGTTCGAAAAATTTTAAAGAAATTCTTGAATGTCTTTTTTTATTAATTAAAAACAAAGCAATAAAATTTTCTTATAATGAATTATTTTGTGAAATTGAAACAAATCACTTTTGATTTTTCAAAATGTATGCAAACGACATATTTTTACTTTTTAAATAATTTTTTTAGCTTTTGTAATGTGGCTTGCCGGCTCTTGGTCGGAAGAGCGGTAGAGTGGTGCCGCATTACAAACAAAAAAATTAAAAAAAAACAAGAATTAATTTATGTAATTAAATATTGTATATAAAGTAGTCTGTCCGGTACGTCGTCCGTTGGTCCCTCCTTTGTCCGTCGGTAGCTGCCTAATGTCCCCTCACCACCCCTCACACGTGCACCACCCCATACCCCATCCCAGCGGAGGAGTATATCTTCTTAGTTAATCATTCTTTTTTCTATTTATCAATCGAAAGGAACAAAGAGAAAAAAAAAAACAAATGGGTACTTATCACTGCGCTGCACTGCTACTCAATGTTGGCTATAGCTGCTTTTTGTTTACGGGCACAGCTCCACGTCTTTCATTGCAGCAACCTCCTTCATAGTATTCCGATTTCGTGTCACCACACTGGCAAGAGGCTTCCATATGTATATTTTGGCATAATGGCATTGAGATATTGACGTGTATACCTAATGTAGTAGTGACGACTATGATGATGATAATATCTGTATTGCCTATACAACACAATATTTAATTTAAAAATAAAGTCATCCAATTAAAACACAGATACGGGCAACGACTGCAGCATAATTAATTAAAAACCATGCGAGAATACAGGTCTGGTTTGTCTACTGAGATGAGGTACACTTGATATCAAATTAAATGCAATTTCCAGATTACAATACTGGTAACTTTTTTTCCACTGAATAACGAAAACAATTCTTATCGAGTTGGTGACAACGCAGTAAAAGAAACGTTTTGTTCTTTTTCGTTTACTTCTCCTTTATTCCACAAATCAATTACTAACTACTTCTTTTTGCGATAACAATTCTACGGCTTAGTTTTCTACTACGCACACATATACTTATTACGCAGTTAACAAATTTGGGCGCTTCTTTAACAAATATAGTCTAATAAATTTTGATTTTTATAAAATTTACATTTTTTTGTTTTTATTAAACAGATATCATTATGCCAATAAGGTAGTTATAGTTGTAGTCTTAAAATCTGAGCAATTTCAGTCGTAACTAATTACATTTCTAACTTGAAAGCACATGAAATCTATTGACCATTGCATTTTCACTACTGTTTATTTAGTAAATTATTAAATTTGATGAAATTTTTAATACACAATCCTTCGATCCTATTTCTGGGTTTTTTCTTTTCTTGTTTTCTATTTTCGTGTTTTTTGTTTCTTTTTATTGTTTTTTATAACTTTTTGTCAAACAATTTCCGTTTAGTTTTTCTATATTTCCTGTTGCTTTTGTTCATATATATATATATATATATATATTTTCCGTTCCCTGTTTTGTGTTTCATTGTTTAACGAATTCTGATATTCATATGTGAGTAGTTCCCCTTTTTTTTCTTTTGTTGATTTTTTTCTCTCAGTTATTGCTTTGCCGTAGAATTATTTCGTTTAATACATGCATCAGAAATTGGCATTTTTGTTATAGTTGTTCATTGAAATATTTATTTGTACAAAATTTACTTTGTTTGGCGTTTACATTCAATTGGGAAAATGTGAACTTCTTATATCGAAATTCCGATTTGATTCAATCATAATTTTTATGATCATTGGAATAAATTACTTTAAAAATATGTTTTTCAAACCACACACACACAGAAATATTGCTTAAATTTGTTTATTGATGACTCAAATTTTATTTGAGGTTTTACAGCACATGATTTTTCTTAAACATTTTTGCTTACAAATCCTTACACTTTTAAAAAGTTTGCTTCCAATTTTTCTATCGTATTCTACAAATTTTAAAATTTTTGTAAACCTTTTCTTTTTCACCTTCATTTGCTTAAACAAAATGCACAAAAATTGTTATGCTCATTACGCGTAGTAAAGTGATTATCTGCTCAGCACCTCATCATCTTCCTTCGACCACCGCAACTCAACCCTTTTCAACGATCAACATCAAAACAAAAGCCACCACCAAAAATTCCTCGCATAATTTTCTCTCTTCTTTTTTTTACATAACTAACGGCCAGCCGCTATTTTGCAAAGAACCGCAAAATCAGGCGATGTTGCATAACGCCATGCCGTTACCAAGACATTTCTGGTAAAAGTAGCCGACAGATACCATCTCGGAATTTGTTCGCGAACGTTACAGCTCGGACCCATCGATATCGCTGACGATACGGAATGTGTTCATCAACTCGTGCGCGGACCGACCAACTATGAAAACTCAGACAGCTACGGACAAACGCGTGGCTTCGACCCACGCCCTGAGATTAAGAGTCCCATGCTCTACCGACTGAGCTAGTCGGGCATTGCTTGTGATTCGATGGTACCCCTAGCTTCCGCTCTGTCTCGGTACTGAGTTAGTATAAGGAAACCCATATCGCCTTAGTGCCCGTGCATCGGATAATTCTTGGTGCTAGCTTTGCCTTATACCCCTCCTCCGTTTTACCACAGCAGCATAGTTCACAGCTCTTAATCACGTCTTTCACTTCAGTTGCCTTGCCGGGCCAGTAGTATTTTTCCTTCAATCGCTGCAGCGTCTTGCGCCGAGGATGGTGACCCATGCGCCGCTCATATTAAATGGAGTCGAAGTTCCTTAGACACCCATAGTTTCCAAGTATTGTCATCCCCGACCTCGTCTCCCATACTAAAACCAGTTTTTTTATAAACTAATCCATCATACACACAGATGTCTGGGAGATTGGCTTCATTTTCTTCGAGTACACGCCTCAGCTGGTCATACTCTTCGGAGGTAAAGTGCGGAGAGTTCAGGTCCACGTCTAGTAATCGGTCACTAACTTCTATTGTTTCGCTTAAACTCATTCTTGAACGCGTGTCTGGGACTATATTTTGGCTGCCCTTCCGATGCTCAACGGTGAAGTCGAATGCCTGCAACTTGAGGCTTCACCTCGCTAATCTACCTGACAGGTCCTTATGCGACATAAGCCGTTTCAGGCTGGCATGATCGGTGATGACTGTAAAAGGGCGCCCCTCGATATATGAACGAAACTTTTCCACGCTTAGCTTGGCCGCCAAGCACTCCAACTCTGTCACTGTATAATTCCTTTGTGTCTTGTTAAGCTTTGCCGACATATATGCGATGGGTCACTCGCTCTCGTCGTCATCCTTTTGGGGCAGACTCCTCCTACTCCCTCTCTCGACGCATCGCGTTGCACGTAGAAGTGCCTCGTGACGTCTGGTGTAACTAGAACTGGCGCGGTGCTGAGGCATCTTTTCAGCTGGTCAAATGCTTCCAGAGCTTCCTCGGATAGTGAAAAGTTTTTCACCTGCTCTTTGGTGAGACAATCATGCAGTGGTCCCGCGTTGTTGCGTAGTTGGGGATGAAACGACGATACCAGCTGGTCATGCCGATGAACCTCCGTAGTTGTTTCGGGGTTTTAGGTACAGCAAATATGATCATAACTTCTACTTTAGTGGGATCTGTTTTCAATCGACCGTTTCCCACTATAAACCCTAGGTATTTCAACTCCCTGTGGTAGAACCTACTCTTACTAACATTGATGGTTAAGTTGGCATTTTTCAGGCATTCTGCCACCATGGCTAGGAACATGAGATGATGGTTGAAATCGGGTGAGCAGATTAACAAGCCATCCAGAGACATTTTCTCGGAGGCAGCCCGGTGTAACCTTATACGTCAGCCTGCACATGCGCTGTGCGGCGTTACACAAGCCGAATGGTATTACCGTAAATTGGTATAGCGGTCTCCCTGGCACCGTGAATGCTGTTTTCTCTCGTGATTTCTTCTCAAGCGGAATCTTCCAAAAAGTATCCTTTAGGTCGATTGCAGAGATATAGTGGGCGTCTTGCAGCCAGCTAAGTAAATCTTCAATATGTGGCAGCGGACATGAGTCTTTGACTGTTCGTTGGATCACCTTCCGCGGGCTCCAACTGCTATTGCTTTCCTCTATTACCCCCATCGCTAACATGTTATCCAGTTCATTATAGAAAAACTGCTGTATTGACGGTGATATGGGATAGTGGGTTTGCTTCAAAGGCAGGTTGTCTTCAGTAACGGTGATCACATGCTGTTCTAATCGCGTTTTTCCGAGCCCAAACTCTTCGAATGAAGGGAACGTTGCGATTACTTCTATAAGAAGCTTTGCTGTATCTCGGTTAGTGAGTAAGGTAAATTCAGATGATTCTCGGAGTTTACGTGTTCCTGGTGTTTAGTCTAAGTATATATATTTTATTATAATTCAGTTAATTTTGAGTTCAGTTTAAATATATACATTTTATTTTATTTATATTCGATTCAGTTTACATATCGACTTTTATTCAATATCTCAGTCTTGCTTTCCACATTCATGTTTGGTTGAATGTGCATTCATTAACGTTCATTTGTTCATGCACTTGCATTTGCACATTCATGTTTCTTTGTTGTCTGTTTAGCATAACTGACAATAGACAACGATCTCGCAAATTACATAATCAAGACCTTGAAGTGTGTCGTCGTTGTTTACATTAACTTGCTTATGTTGCATTTTTGTGGATCACTTCAAGTCGTTCACATTTCTGGAATAAACAAATGCAAAAATGCAAGTGCATCATTTTTATGTATTCAATTATTACACTATAATTCGGAGTTACTTTATAAGAATTGTAATTTAAATATTCGCATTTTACCAATAAAATCCGTCTTTGTTCCCCACAACATCGATAATTTTTCGTTACCTTAGCAGTTTCTTCCAGTTCCAAGTGCTGGAAGAGCCAAATATAAGGGTTGGTACGACCAGAAGAACCATTTGGTCGGCTACTACCAATTAATTAGTTTCATGCATTGATTGGTTTATCGCTCAAATAAACCGAACGAACACTTTGTGGCATGATTCCCTCTTTTGCTTGTTTAGTGCCCATTTCGGACACGTTAACAAATAAATTACAAGGCAACGATCAACATAAACATTCTGGTGACCCCGACGTGATCAAACAATCAACATAAATATTCTAGTGACCCCGCCGTGATCAAACAATCAACATAAATACCTGGCTTATAGCATCCAAAATCTGGCACTTACTCGGGGGATTAATGGTAATGCCTGCTTTGGTGGCAACGGATAAGCCTTCCAGAAATTTATGCCGAAGTAGAACTCCTGCTGTAGACCTGGTACTATGAACAATTCGATGTTTCTTATCTCCCCTTCCCACTCAACCGGTAAAGTGATGAGCCCTGATACCGGTGTTTTATCCCCCTTCGCTGTTCTGACGTGCTGATTTCGAAGCTTCACGATTTTGTGTTTTCGACTCTGAAGAAATTTTGTTGCTCCTGCTCCACAACATCAGACGCTGCCTCCTGTGTCTAAAAGAGCGGTTATTTCGGCGTTGTCGCCCTTCGTTGGAGCGAACATCCTGTTATCGTGCTCTACGGTGACAATTGCTGAGATCTTCTTTCTCTGAAACCTTTTATACACTCTTCTTCTCTGGCGCAGCACAAGAATCTTTCCGTGTTTTCTGGTGAGCGCTCGTCTGTTTCGAATTTCGGCACTAAAAATTTCTCGGCAATTCTACTGATAGTCTGCGATCCTCTGTGTCAAGCTTGTACGAGTAGTGACGTCTTGTTCGACTGGCGTTTCTTCGTATCTCCCTTCTCTTCGTAATATTTTTATTGCTGTTGTTCCGGGTGGTGTCTCGTCCGGCAGGGGTTCTCGGCTTGCCTCGCCAGTCTGGTGATTTCCGATGGTGGTAGTGCGCAATAACTCTCGCTCTTATCGCAAACAAAACAAATCATGCTGGGGAAAGGACACCTGCATCGACCCTCTCTAACGTTTTCAGCGGGATTTTTTAGGGAGAAATCACCTGGCATAACACAAACGTAACATAGGGTAAGACGGAACGGTGACTGGCAGAAGGAGGTGTTCTACGCTCTATTTACAGCGACCCCTGATGCTTGCCTGGAAATGTAGTGTTCTGGTGTTCCTATTGGCGCTGCAGCTTGCTTCGGCTGGCCTGCGCGTGACGTTGTGGGTTGAAATTGGCGTCGTTCTTCATGCTGTTCGTTGCTACCTGGGTCATACCGCAGCACGAAGGCTTCAACCGTTTGTTTGCGAGCCTCGTCAATTGCTTTACATTCTTGCACGACTTCATTTATATGCCTCGGTCTGGCTCTACTTTCTTTCAGTAGCTTCTCCGCCCTTTTGCATTCTGCCTTGACTTCGGCGACGCTTTCCACCTTGGTGGCCAGGTGGGCTTAACATTTGACTTCATAATTTTTATCAACTCTGGTTCGGGGATTTTCCTTCTCAGGCGAAAGGTTAGGTCGTGAATCTCGGCGTAGTAATCCTCGAAGCTCTCGGACTGCTGCTGCTTTTGTTCTATGACCTCCCTTATCAGCTCACAATCCGAATCCGCTGTCTTGAACTGGTTGAGGAGCTCAGCTTTTAAAGAAAAATAATCGAACGTGGAGTCCCCATCTCGGTCTTCAAGCAGCTGCCAATACCACTTGTTTGCTTGACCGGCCACTAGGCAGTGAAACTCGGCGAATAACTCCTCGTGGCTTATTTGCTGCTGCTGCCTGAGGCATTCTACTGTGAAGATAAAGCTCTCAACAGTGAGGCCCTTACTTGACCCGTCGAATTTTAAGTGCAAGCGATTTCAGTCCACGTTTCGTCTTCGGGCGCTTCCATCGCTAGTCCCTGGCTGTTCTCCCTTCTGGTTGCGTTGGGCTGTCCGGAGACTAATATTCTGTAGTACGGCTGCCTAGGGTGGCACATGATGATGCCTCTCTCCGTTGGCTTTGCTGGGCTTCCGTGGATTTTTCCTTTTTCAGGTTGCCAATTTCCTGCATACGACTTAGCAGCGTGTCATTTTGCTGCCTAAGCATATCCACTAGCTGGTGGTTGTAACTGGCCGCTTCTGCTGGTGGGCCTTGTTGGTTGTGACCGCTGCTACCATTTTCGGTGATGTTGTCGCTGGTGGTGTGGGCGTAGTCTCGTGACGCACTATCAGGAATTTTGAATAGGTCGTCCAATTTCCTATCAAAGCTGTCGAGCACTGTCGCTGTACTGCTACCAGTCGGGTACTCTTCGTACTCGGGTACTCTAGCATCTCGCCATCCGAATTGAAACCGTAGAAATTCCTAATCGAACCGTGACGCTGGAGTTAAGTCAGCCGTTTGCGAGGTAATGTTTTGGCCGATGCTATGGTTCATAAAAGGTAACACCCCGCGAGATGTTACTTAGTTAACCCTATACCCCCAGTGAACCAAGAGAAAAGAAAAAAACAAAACCCAAAATTTCCGAAAAGAGACCCAGAGAGAACGAAACAAAGTGCGGACGTGATCGATATGCTAATTAATAGTTGCGAAAATAAAACATAAAAAGAAAGCAATTCAAAAGTCATTCACCTCACCCAGTGCTTTATTATAATGGAGCGAGGCAGAGCGATATGATAATTATATTGGTAAAATATATATATATATATATATATTACAATTTAATCGTGTCACCAAGACAAAAAAAAAACGAAATTAATGGCAAAGAAAAACCCAGAAACAAACTGCTTTGTGTTCCTATTTTTGTTGTTTAAATGGTATTTACATTCAAACCTTTTATGTAATTGTTTAATAAGTATAAATAGATATCTTTGTTTACACTTGTTCCTTTTCTTTCATCTGATAACCAAGTAAAATATATATACATATATTTTTTTTTTGTAGCGTAGGTATGTCTTTATGTGATTTTGAGTGTATAGTTACTGCTATGGATTTCATTTGAAGTAATTTTAATGTTGCTAATTTTAGTGATAGTGTTTTTACAACTATAAAAAATGTTTTTGAAAAATTGATATGGCATATATATTAATTATTAATTTAATAAGGGCTTTGCTACTTATTCTTTTTTTCTTTTGTATCCTTTTTTTTCCAATACTATTTCTATACTCCACTTAAGCGGAGCACGGAGCGGATGCACGCCTGAAATTGAGTTTACTCCCCCCGACTACTCGTGACGGACCCCACAACTACGGACTCTGCACCCTGACCCCATCATGCTTTAAATGCAAGACTTGATGGGCGTACCGTCCAGGAACCCTTCTTTTTTCTCCCTAGGTACTCATCACTCGGGCTCTAAGCTTCCCCTCGGTGCGCCGTAGCTCGTGCGATGAGTACCCCTACCGCGAATGTCAGCGACCCAGAGACCTTTCTTTATCTAACACCGGGTATGTCCCGATGTTAGGTACCCCTGACGGCTCTGACACCCGTTATCACGACCAACGTTTCACAATCACAGATGAAAAAGATATAATTTGAAAATTTTTGTTGGCTTAAAGGTAATTGTTAACCCAATGCAAAAGAACGTTCTTCCTCGGAAACAGAACGCAAAACAGTCATCAGTAAAGGCATTTGCGTGGCTGCCACTATGAAGGCCATAAAATATAATAATATAAGAAATGGATAAATTGTTCGGCAAGGTGTGATACAGGGACCGGTAGTGGCAACAGGAACAACTGTGACTTCATTAAAATATCCATTAACATTTAAGGCTTGTGCTTGACTACCACCAGTGCCACGAAATATGCTACTGGACGTATTCGCATGAACACCTGAAATCAATATCGTTAAAAAAAGGTATTCTTCATTATTATCTCATATATATAGTTGTACGACTTTATTAATTACGTATATACGGTAGTCCATTAGTACTAGAGCCTTTTTGGCAAGTGTACAGGAACAGAGACTACATTTTTATCGAGAAATATAAGTTGGATTTATGTCCTTCATAACGGAAGAAAGGATAATCATTGGAACACTAAACATGAAACCATAACCCAACAATCCTTAAATGACTATCTTTGCCTTAGTTACATGAAGGTAATTGGAAATCAAAATTTTCGTCCACTTCTCTCAATAAAAATGAATTCACTGAGTTAACACCATTTAAAATACTTCTTTTAAGAACTGGAATTTTTCTTTAACGATTGGCAGAACTTTCGTCTTTAAATTGCTGTAAAAGAAAAAGTTGAGCCAAACTTTTCGTTCAATTTTCTCAATAGAAGTTAATTTATTAGGTCAATTTCGTTTCAAATACTTCTTTCAAGACTTAGAATCCCATTAAGTAGATTAAGTTCGACGCTTCAAACAAAAATATTGACAGATGGATTCGTTTACGATTATATTTACTATATAATAGTAGACAAAGAACATAATTAAAGTGGATGGTTAAAGAGTGGATAATTTGCATGTGGGATATTACGCTTCTTAATATGACGATCCTGCATACATCTCTTATACTTACACGCACAATTTGTGTAATTCGAACTTGAAGAGAATGCTGTGCAACCAGCATGACATGGATTAAAATAGGTTAAACCGTTATTGCCGCATACAGGTTCCACATCACTGGTTATTCGCATCCGAAATTACAAGCCGCCGTTAGATTAACTTGAAATGGTTCAATGGAAGCATGCTTAGAGTTATTATAATACGGTATAGTTGTGCCGCATTCCAGAAAGAAGAGCAAAGGAACACAACTATTTCTCAAAGAGATATATTTAGTTCTTAGATTGACTGAACTCGCTCCTTCAGTTTTTCTCAACTTTAACCAAATTATTTATTTATTTATGGCTTTGTATTATTGATATTATCATGGCTTTCGGCCAGTGTACGTAAATCGAAACAATACTTGGCAAACACCGAAAACGGTACATTTATATTGAATTGCAATAACTCGAGAAATTGACGTTCCAACTCGTTCATATCTTCAACAGTAATGTCTTTTAAAATCTGGCAGTAGTCAACATTCCAAACGGCTTGGTCATCCCATATCTTGGAAGCCAACAAAATGGTCCCTTCATTTTCAATATATGTCAAAAGTAAGGAGAACATTAATTTAAAGAATCTTCATATATTTGCAGATAAAACTCACCTAAAACCTTAACCAAAACACATGCCCGATATAAAACACTTATATTACTTGCTTTGATGCTTTGTACACGTTCTTCTTCTCAACAGCCAATGTATAGAAATCAATGGGTGGTGTACGAATTTGAGAAGAGAATGTATAGAAATTAATGGGTGGTGCACGAATTTGAGATGAGAATGTATAGAAATCAGTGGGTAGTGTACGAATTCGAACGAAAAACAACTGCTTTTAAATCACTACTTTTTAATGTTTCACAGAAAATGAAATTGATTTTCAATTGAAAATTTTATGTTCAAAGTATTATTATGACGTATAAGAAAGAAAAGCTTGTATTAACTAACTTTAAGACCTTTTTTGACTTAATTTAAAGTTTCAAGCAAAAAATATACTTTAATTTAAACAATAATTAATCAAATAAAGCGAGTTTCTTTAATACTTCTTCTTAAAATGTCACAAAATATACAAAAACAAGACAATTTTTCAGGAAGTCCGAAATGAGATTATAAAGTTAAGAAGCGGGAGAAAATTATACGGAGAAGTAACAAAGACAATTGGAATTAGTCGTGCTACTGTCCAGACTATTATAAAAAATTGCAACGAGACAAAAAGGACAGAAAATGAGCACCTATCAGGTCTTACAGACCGCGAAAACAAAAATATTATCAGAATTGCAACAAACGAACTCAAAATAGTGCCATATATGCCAAGAGACCTAGAAAAATATAAACCAATTCATCCCGAAACCATTCGAAATATTTTAAGAGTCAATGATTTTCTTATTAAGATAAGTCATGCGGGTACAAAGGATTCCGCCGCAGTCGAGGATATTTTCCACGACTATGCTACAATACCTATAGACACTTTTGTCATCTGTGTCTTTGTTGCTCATAAAATATATCGCATACACCATATGAGCTTCCACTTTTCTTCTGAAAACAGAAGAAATATTATAAAGTATATAATTGTAATTGTTTCACTATTTTTTTTTTTTTTTTTTTTACGATAATGGTGATGGGTACAAAAGATTCGGTCATTACTGAATATAATTTTCTTATTTGTTTACATTCTGCGTAAGATTTATTAGAGTTATTTTTTGTTTACAGTCGGTTTAGAGTTATCGGAGATATCCTTTTTTTGAAGCAAGTTTCAGGAAACCCACAAATTGTACACAACCTTGGTTAGCTTTCAATCCTGTCTGTCTGTGTTTAACACTGCCCTTGCCCCAAAAATACAGACATCGGTTTCAAAGCATTGGAGAATATTACACGACGGTTCGACTTCAATTTACGCTGAGAACAAATCTGCTTTCCTAAGTAGAAAAAGTTGGGTTTGTTGCGAAATACTTATGACCGTGCCGTAGTCGAGGAAATTTGGCATACATATTTCTATTTCTTCTTGTCAGATTGGTGAAATTCCCGTTATCACTTGATAGAAGTTTCACTTTCTTCAATAAGTTAGTTTATAAGTCAATGCTATAAATTTAATCCCACTTTCCAGTGGAGCTGTCACCGTCGCAAATATAGATTGCTGTGACTTGGCATAAATATTCCTTGATCGATTAAGAATCCAAAGTTAAGAAATGATTATGATCTGCTCAAGTAAGAGAAAGTCAGTGTTCTTCGCGTCCAAAATTTCATTTTTATGAAATGAAGACCACCTCAAGATTTCCTGAACCGGAAAGATGTGTAGACCTAAAAAGTCATTATTCCCTCAAGACACTCAATAATTTCTCAATCACTGCAACATCTGGGATCTTACAGGTTGTTCCCAGTATATCTAAAAATTGCATTCACAAAACTCCTTTCGACTCTGACACAGCTTGTTAAAGCAAATGTCGGCTGAAATTTTCTTTCGGACGTGTCTTCCTGCGTTAGATAAGTTATTTCTTTGCTCTTTCTAGAAAAAAAAAATTAATTCTCGTTTTTCTCTTATTTCAAATAGAAAAAAAACAATGTGGTGTTTTGACATTAAAAACTTTTCAATTTTTTAGTAGTTATAATTTTAAGCGATCTCCGTTTGAAAAAAAAAAAAGATGCACAGTCCTACTATTGTCGATGGAAATGATTTCAATAAATATTTTTTGAGTAATACTGTTACAAATAAGAGATTCCGGACGGCTGCAAATGGTGAATTCCATTATCTTCATGGTTATTGCTACGATTCCGACTTTAATCCTCATTGACTCCGCCAACTGAGCTGTATGTACTATTTGCAAAACCAAGTTGTTGGAATCTTTGAGAACTTCCTGCAGTACAGATAAAACCTTGTGAATGCCATTCAAATTTTGCTTCCACATGATCCTGTTTTGCAAGAAGAGCTTCCAATTCAATATTGATGAACTCCTATTTTTAACAAATTCTAAATAAATAAAAATAAAACTAATGTTTATCGACTTTATGTTTATTTATTTATTAACACATGTTTTTTTCAATATTTTCTCAGCTGTAATCAAATTTATATTCGCTCTTCGTACTGATTCTTAAGTATTGCAAACTTATATTTGCTCTTCATTCTTATTTATATTTGCTCTTCCTATTTTTGCTTAAGAAGTGTGAAAGGTTGCTTAAAAAGTAAACACATTTTGGCTTTCATCACGACTGACAACTGCACATATAAGATAAGAAAATATACTTGAAATCGAAACTAAGCTAACATTTTTAAAAATGTTTTCTTACAGGTCATTCTAAAGTTAGTAAAACGTCAATACTTCTTAAATTTTTCTTTAGTTCTCCAGAAAATCTAAAATAAACATGGCTTTTTGCTTTTCATTGTACAGAAATATCACTTTATTGTTAGACGTTACTAAATAAATAGCAAAATATTATTTTTTGTTGCCAAGAAAATATAGTCAGTCATAAAAAAAAAATGTATATCGTTATTAAACTTAATGTCTTTTAAGGCAAAAGTATCATTAGATTCTATTCTTTGTCTATTTCTTGTCCACGGGCAGCTTCTTTGAAAACATCACGTAGTCCTCCTTCATCGGATTTCTCAATAATTCGATAACGTTCAGCCGCTGTTAAGCATTGAGCCGCTACTTCTCGTGCTTTAGAACGAGTATCATCAGGCAACTGGGCAAGGCCATTTAGGAGTCCCATAATATCAGCATCGAATATTTTACGAGTAATATCTTCGCCAGCGTTAATCGTATTCAGTATGACAACAACGTGACGCTTACCCTTTTCTGTACCTTCCAAAGCTAATCTAAGCAGAGTTTTTACACCGCCCCCTTGCACTACTTTGCCTCTAACTTTTGCAAACCGCATATAATTTTCAAAACACGTGCTATCAGCTCCTTAGAGTTGTCGCTTTCAGTCTTTGCTAGTGCACACAACGCCGTAGTAATGGTTTTATTGGCCAATACTATGATGCGCTTTTGAACAAAGTCTGTGTCGTCAAGCTCATGCTCTTCGAGTATATGCTGTTTAGCAAATTTAGCCAATTCCAACATCTCTAGTAAAATTTCTTGTTTTTCATAAGCATTACAGGGGTTCACAAATATGGTAACTACACCATATAAACAAGATTGATCACCAGAACGAGTTTGTAGTAGCATTGGTAATAATTTTGAGCCACACACACTTGTCGAGGTCAAGACGCCTATGTGTGAGTCATCGTTTTTGTGGGGATCAAGCCGCGTTTTTGTGGAGGCAAAGTGGTGTTTTTATTGGACTGCATTGCATAGTTTAACACCTCCGTTTTCTGGTTTGAGATAATCTTGAATTTATTGATGCTATGTATTCCTAATGCAGAATTTAAACATGTTTCGATACATTGAAATTGGCCAATGAAATCTTGAATTATAAGTAAATACATAAAGAGCCGTGTACTTAGTTCAATTTATTACCCTGTGTCTTCAATAGACATATATATTGCAGACTTTTTCACTAAAATTTCTTTTTTTATGTTTGGTTTGTCTACTCATTTACTTTCTCCCTCTTTTTTGCATTATTTTGTTATACATACACCAACGACATCACAAATATTCCCATGTAAATGCAACGAACGAGAAGTGAAAACAAAAACATTATATACTGTGTCGTTTTAGTCTCTCGTATCATACGATAGCTTGATGACGAGACAGCAAACAAAGCGCAGATTTATTTTTTTTTAAATGCAATCAAATATCACTTATGTCCATACCGTTTCGTTTATCCATAAACAACAGAACAGATAATTTAATGAAAAATCTTCGTCTTAACATATTTCTTAAAACGTCAGTTACGATTTATATAAAGTCTATAAAAAATAGAGTAAAAATAACACCTCATTTCCATCCAATATTTGTAGAAGTAGTTTCATAACCAGGTGGCAAAGTAAATCCTTCCTTAGCAAAGCGTAACAGCCCAAGCAGGGGATATTCGAAACCGGTGCAAAAGTCACCGCACCTTTTGGTTTCAATTGAAACCGTTTTAATATACAACCACCAATAAAAATACCAATGCAAGCTCCAGGTATGGCAATGGGCCCGGTAAACACGCCCGCCTGACTTTTGCCTAAACTGAATTGAGTTTCCAAATATTTTGGTAGGAAGACCACGAATCTTGATACAATCATCAACTCCTTGCATGCATCCAAGCAGGTAACAATATACACGGGATTAGTGACCAGACGTAACATTGATTGCGGTTTTTCGTATTTTTTTCTTCTCATGCGTAAGTACCTGCAAAGTACAGTAATTTTATAATTATTATTTATATATATCACGTGAGCAATAATTATTATACTTTAGGGAATGAGAAGAATGGTATCGCCACAATTAATAACTGACACCTCATAGTAAAAACCACCCTCCCACATGCCTACCATCGCCTATCGCCTGGATCTGCAATCATTTCGTATTTCAATTGTGAAATATTATCTCCATTATGTAAATTTTCTTCGTTTTCATACCAATGGAAATGAGAGATGACGACAACGAATCCATGTGAAAGGATAATGATAAATAGGCGCCTAATAAGAAGCCGACGACAGGACCAAAAGCAGTCATACTATACATACAACCTATGTACATGGAAGAGCTTTCTGTTTTCACATGGTCATCGACATATGTTGTACCTAACGTAATTAATGGACTACCGCCGCACCCTAGCAGCAGCTGAGCAATTATAAAAAGTAGCACCAGTAGCAAAAGAAGGCCAAATGTTGGATTATATATTTTATCGGCTAGCAATCCAAGCATAGCGTAATACCTCTTCTCGCGAATAAACTCTTTCCATGGCATCTTCTTAGCCAAGAAGTACGCTACCCAATGTGTTCTAGAACTGTTTGAATTCTTTAGATTATTAATACCACATTCTTGTGCTAATGGCTTCTTAGGTGAAGAATCACGCATAACAACACCTCTAAAATGTTTGAGTTGTTGGCTGTACTTAATCAAAGCGATATCTGTTAGCGGTCGATTGGGAAGGTTGTTTAAAAGTATTCTGGAGCTGGTTTGTTATAAAGTCCATACCCCATAGCAATTGATTCCATATGTTTGTTATAAAGAGTAGCCTCCGCTAATTATTCTCTTCCATTTTTTATATCATTTACTGCTTTCAAAATAACTGATCCACCTGTAGTCAAACCTCCAAATGCTGAAAACGCTGTTAAAATCGGAAATAAAGAAAGGAATTCGTCAAGTTTTGGCATTGGGATAACTCTCGCTATAGCAGCGTTACACTTGTTTTTTATCCTTAATTTTGAATTACCCGCACGTTGAGCTACTTTCCCCAGCATCCTTTATATTCTTTAGTTTTGCTTTTTCCAAGATCTTTAAAGTCGTTTTAACAGCGGTTAAAAATAGCCCTTTTCTACCCTCTGTACCGTATAGGCGTGTTTCTAGTTTCGTTCTTTGATAACGAGGTAAATGTATCTCAATTTATTAGGTTGTTTCCGCAAACTCTTATAATTTTAGACTGATTGTTTTTGTCATCTTTTTTTATATAATCTAATACATGCGATAGGACCAGCATCAAAAATCAAAATGATATACATGTATATATAAGTGATATTTATATACAAAACAAATCAATTTATCTTTATGCGTTTAGTTAAACAAAACTTTGTTTGGAATGCTGACGATATTTGTTTGCAGAAACAAAAGACTTAAAATGTGTACATAGTAGTCTATTTCCGAACTCAGTAAAAAGCTAACCAAATGTTATGATTAGCCTAATAGAAACTCCTACTGGGCTCGGTTTTGAAAACATTAGAACATTAGAATATTAGAGGAAGAACAAGAAAAAGACACAAATATTGATGAAACTTCTTTGGAACCATGATGGACGACAACACAATTAAATAACAACAACAACCACAACAATGAGAAAAGGTTTAGGGTTAAAAATAGTTTAAAGAGAAACATCTATAAGAAGGGACTTAAAATAGAGAAGAGTTTAAAGGATTTAAGGCATTTAAAAAGAGACAAGAAGAAAATGTACTTCAAAGAAGCGGCACTGCACCAACAACAACAAGAACAACAACACCACTTAGAATTAAACAAAAAAAATTGTAAAAGGAAAGAATTACAGGTCCCTAGCTGGTTTTGATAATAATAATAAAAAACATGAGAAAAGATCGTACGTCTATACCAATCAAAAAACGAAAGAGTAAATAACAATTGAATATAGATAAAAAATGAAATAAAAGCATGAATAATAGCAACGATGCTAGCATTAATTCAAATAAAGCCCCGCTATATTGTGATTATGATTAGCATTGACCAGTTAGCTAACGTTTACGGTTTTAATGTGAATCTAAGCGGAAATTGTCGATAGGGGAATAATGAAGTAAAATTTAATAGAGAATAACTCCGGACTTGTTTCAGCTCATGTTTCACTCAAAACATCGACATTATACAAAAAGAGATCTGATAAAGATATTCATTCTAATAATTACAAAAGTACGCAAACGTCGTTATCAACTAAGGGCACAAATTAAGGCTACAAAACCATTTAAATATCAACAGGTAATAAGATCACTATTTAATAAGAAATCAAATCTTTTAACGAAAGGTAGTGGATTATCATTGAAATCATTAGACACTCGTAAACCTATCTATGCTTATTGGGACGATCCTAACAAGCTAGTTGACAGATTACGTTTACTTCTTTCATCAGAAAGTGCTCAACAAATAATCACAAGAACGAACGAAAAAAACGGTATTAGTGCAAATAGTAATAGCATAGATTCTCATAAGAAACGACTTTGTAATAAACTGCTATAACAAAAGCATATCTGCTTAGAAAAAGTGATGTATTAACAGATAGCATAAACAATCTAACAACCGCATATACTTCACAAATGAATGTCATTGAGAGCAATATAAAACTATTTCTAAATTCATATGATTTACAAATTAACTGCATGAAAAACCAATAGATAAATTATGCACGACAATAAAAAATTACATTAATAACGAAGCAAAACAATTCGAGACAACCCCTAAAAATCAAGTGATTAATGCAAATAAAAGCTATATGAATAAGATTTAAGAGATTAAGATCTGCAAGAAAAATGTGATAGACAATTGAATGGTATTAGAGCAGATTTAACAAAATTACAAACCATCTTGACCAGTGACGTCAAAGGAGATTTCAAAGTAATTAAGTAGGCTGTTAAAGCATATTTGTATAATGAGAATAAGGAATTTATAGATAAGATTGAAGCATTGCCTTTTCAAATCGATTAGTTTAAAGAAACAACAACAACAAGATAAGGAAGACTAATTAAAAAAAAGCAAAAAAATGTTGTATAAAAAACAACAACAAGACCAAAATGTAAAGAAAATACATTAATTCGCATAGAGTTTGCATGATGGATCTAAACAGGGATAAAAGAGATATAGCTAATGATCTATACAAACAAGCAAGCAAACATTTCAAAAGAAGACGAGTTGTCATGAAAGGAATTGACGATTTGTGGCAAGCAGATCTGGTTGAAATGATAAGCTACGCAGTAAAATATAACGCATATCGTTACTTTTTAACAGCGACAGATACATTTCCGAAAAAGGTTTGGCTATGACGGTGCAAAGGAAAAATTCTCGAAATGTTTCGAATGCTATGAAAAGAATTTTTGAAAAAAGTCACCGGAAACCGAAAAATTTGCTCACTGAAGATGGTAAAGAATATTTCAATAATCACTTTCATCAACTGATGCAAACCAATCATACGAACCACTATTCAACATATAGCGTTCTGAAGGCACCCATAGTAAAAAGAGTGTAGTTGTCAAGGATTCATATTGGATTCATATATTTATGGAGCTTGTTGATGAATACAAAAATACAATAATCCACTGACATCGAATCAAGTGCAGTCTTCAAATGAGCATTAAATTCAGAACATCAGTTCAATACAAATCAAATATAATACATATATAAAACAATAGAGCAAAAAAAAAGAAAAAGAAAACATATATATAAAAATAATGAAGAAAATATAATAAACATGATTGAAGGAATATGGATGTATAATGTATAATGTATAATATGAATGTATAATGTATAAATGTAAAACCATGAATGAATAATTATCTGGCAGCTAATCGCGGAGTATAGACCTTTTTATAAACTTTAACGAATTAACTGAAGCATCGAATTTGTGAGAATTATCATTAAAAAGTTTACAAAGCACACGAAGCAGGTTATTACGCTGATAGTTAGTACGGCAATGCAACAACTTTAGCGGAACATAGCGTCTAGAGAGTCTTACAGGAACATTAAAATCCAATTGTCCAAGCAAAGATGAAGAGTAAATATCTCCTCTTATTAATTTAACCATAGATAATGTACCTGGTAGCTCACGTCTTTTCTCTAAAGTAGGTAAATCAATAAGCTTCAATCTATTTACATAAGGAGGTATGGGGAGATGAGAGCCAAGGCCTCGTAAAGCAAATGATAAAAGTTACGTTGGACGGATTCAATCAGATCAATGTGGCACTTATAAAATGGTGACCAGACAATATAACAATACTCTAATGTAGGTCTCACTAAAGATGCGTTTCGTAATATATGGTTCACAAAACTCTTTAGACCAACGGCTCACGAACCCTAAAAGCGATTTGGCTTTGTTAATTGATTTATCTAAATGTAAGTTGAATCTCAAACGGGGATCAAAAATAACCCCAAGGTCATTAATAGACGACACATTTTCTAATAAATGGCTGCCAAAATAATAATTGGATGGGAATATCACCGACCAAGAGAATGACATTTTTTTTTTCACTTTTTTAAATTCAAAGACATTCCATTTGCAAAGCACCACAACTGAAAAGCATTCAAATCCAATTGAAGGACACAAGCGTCATTATTCGGGCAAAACGAGTAAAACAGTTTGACATCATCGGCGTACATTAAAACAGACGAATTACTAATACAGTTAGAAAGGTCATTAATAAATAAAACAAATAACAAGGGCCCAAGATGACTGCCCTGAAGAACACCAGATGTAACTGAAATAGAACGCGAATAGGTTGAGTTAAAGGACACCGTCTGAGTACGACCTGCGAGATAAGACCGAAACCAGCAAACCAACTTATTAGGGAAGCCGATAAGACGTAATTTGTAAATAAGTAAATTGGGATCAACCTTATCAAAAGCTTTCGAAAAGTCGGCATGGATAACATCCGTTTGTTTATATAATGAAAAAGATTTAAAAATAAACCACGTCAATTCCAATAAATTTGTGGCTGTAGATTTATTTTTTGTGAAGCCATGCTGACAGTCAGTCAAAATCATGGATAAACACGGTTTTACTTTATTAACTATAAGTGATTCAAAGAGCTTCGATAGTACACTTAGTTTAGCAATCCCACGATAATCCTCAATGTTTCCTCTAGAACCCTTTTTATATAAAGCAATAATAAAACTACTCTTCCAAATAGTGGGAAAATAACCGCATCTCATGCAATTATTAAATATACTGGTTAATGAAGGATAAAGAAAATTACTGCAAGCACGAACGATGCAAGCGGGAATCAAATCTGGGCCGGCTATGTAGGAAAGTTTAACATTTCGCAGAGCATCGAAAACTTCAGCTTCTGTAAAAGTAATAGGTGGAAAATGGTCAAAAGAATTAATAATAAAAGGATATTTCTCATATGTCAAACTATTAGCAGAATACGTTTTTTCGAAAAAATTTGCAAATAAATTGCTAATAACAGAAAGATCCGTTGATTCAAAGTTATCATACCTCATTACAGATGGAAATCCATTAAACTTACGTTTTGAGTTTACAAATTTATAAAAACATTTAGGATTAGAAAAAAATTGACTTTTCATCTTTTGCAAATACACCGCATAAGACTTATTTTTTTCAAACTTGTAGTCACGTCTAGCATCCAAGTAACGTGCATAATCCATAACGAGTCCACTACGTTTGAATTTTTTAAACAATCTGCTCTTTTTATTTCTGATCAGCTTAAGATGTTTATTAAACCAAATAGGATAAATTGCTGAATAACTGTCAGGTTGTGTAGGCACCGACTTAGTTGTAGCATATAAGAGAATATTATAAATAGAATCAAGGGAACCATCAATATCAGAATTTTCTAAGGTCTAGTGAAAGCTACTCAGAATATTATGAAGTTTATTATAATTGGTTTTCCTAAATATATATCTTTTATTGCAAGTCTTATTAAAGACTTGCGTAGTTTGCAGATTGCCTAAATTTATCCCCAATTTTTATTAACAATTGAGTTATTTTGGAAAAGACATAAGTCGTAAAGTTCTTCAAAAAAGTCAGTGTATAGCAAGGGGTAAGAAACAGGAGTGTAATAACCAAGATCATCGTCACAGCACCACAATACAAACGGTAAATTAAAATCACCTAAAACCAAAATTTTGTCTGAAGGTTTTAGATCATTCACCACGAATTTTAACAGTTGCAATTGTTTCAAGTAAATAGAAATATCAGACTATGGAGGGATATAAGAGCAAGCTATATACAACATACAGCTTTTAAGAACAATTTTTACGCAAATAAGTTCTACATCAACAGTCACAGGAAAACTGACTATTGACGATGCGCAACCATTATCGACAGCAAATTAAACCACCGCCAACTAATCTTTCGAATCTATCATGTCTATACATTTGAAATCTAGAACTAAATATTTCAGAGTCGTTAATATCATAATTAAGAAAAGCCGACTGTAATTTTGTGTTTAAACCACGAACATTTTGATATAATATTCGCAATTCTAGTTTTTTCAAGACACAGAAGGTTCATCCAGATTAGCAGGAGATCTGATCTTTACGAACCATGAACTCTTTAACAAAACGCGACCTACTAACCTTGTGATGTAATAATTCAGGCTGTTCAAGGTATTTGCCTTTAGAAAAGTTGTCTTCTAACATAGCTAGCTTCTTTAAACAATCATTAATTTTTGATTTTACATCTTTAAAGCCCTTCCGTGTTTGCGTAATTACATTAAACACATCTACGTCCAAATCAAGACTAAGTGTCTTGGACAGTGGACAGGTCCAACGCAGCCCACATGTGCTGAAGTTAATATAGTCGAATTGCTTTCCCCTGAAGCCAGCGCATTTGAAATGTGCCGATCCATCGCACCAGCAACAAAACAAAAACAATTCGTCCGCACGTTGGAGAACCAGCAGTCCATAATAAAATAAATCGAGTTTGTTTATTATAAAGGTGTGTGTGTAAAAGGCAGCGCCTATGGTTTAGTGATGCAATAAGTGCACTGCATATTACAAAAGATTGGAGTTGTTGTTGTCTTTACTATTGCTTTTTGTTCTTCCGATGTTGTCTTTACTATTCTTCCGATAAGTTAAAGGTGGATTTTACGAACATGAATTGATGGAAACTAAATCTCCCCAAACACATTTAATTGAAAAAGTTTTAAACAGAAGATGAAATATGGTCTGTGTTAAGTGCTTAGGGTTTTCATCGGAGCGTAACTCTTGGATTAATGTGACAACAATATACCTTAATAATAATAATGAAAATTCTTAGATAATTTATTCACTCGCCAGGCATTAAGATGTCAATAACGGTAACCTTAAACGGATACACCTCGTTACTTATTTCAAACTATTTCTCTGCCATTGATATTAATGAAAATTATATTCCTGGTCTAATAAGTTTCGATACATATCATTTAGTTTCAAATGCCGGTCTAGAAAACAACTTATTTCATATTGGTAACCATGAAATTACGAGCACTATTGATTCATATGAATTTTCTAATATAGCCGACTTAATTACAAGTAAATATAATGATGTGAATGAGAAAGTCGGGACTCTCAATATTCAAGCAAATTATAATACGTTGTAAACACACACAAAGAATACAATAGATCCAATTTATTTCGCCAAGAAGCATGCGACTGAATCATTATTAGGTTTTAATAAGAGTACATTACAATAAGGTGTAGAAACGTAATCATATAAAACAATCGTAACAACAAAAATGAATACTTTAATGGTTAAATGTAATGTTGTCAGTGGATCTTCTAAAAACAATGTATCAACACATACTCTTCATCAATTCTCATATCCAGGTTATAAAATTGTAGAGGTACCGACTAATGTAATATATTTGCCTATAAATACAAGAACGATAAATTCTATTGTTTTGAATGTTGTCGATCAATCCGGTAATTTAATACATTTTCGTGGAGAAAAAATATCAATAAAACTGCATTTAAAATCATCACAATAGGGACGACAATACTCAATAAAAAATCACAATAGGGATGACAATCCTCTATAAAAAAGACGTAGTTCCCTCCAACGCCATCATCAATAGTATACACAACGCAGAAATTATCATCACCGTCACCATCGTACAGTGACAATAAGAACAATAACAAGTAAGAAAATTATATGCGAGGTCACTATGCTTTTGGCATTCTACTCCCCAAGTTCGTTTTCTTTGATGCCCATATCGCTGGTGTTATTAAGAAAAAATTAATCGCGGTGTCTACCCTATTCATTCATTTTACCATTAACCCATTTTTAGACAAATAATATATCTCCATTTGAGAAGTGTACAAAATCGTTTTAAACATTTGGTCTTGTTTGCCTTAGGATAAATAAGCATAGAACCTCAAAAAATTGATAAAAATAAAATTAAGTTACTCGTAACTCTGTGCAAGCATGACCGATTGGTTCGATATTCGGATCTAAAGAGCAGACTGGGTAACGTCCTCGTACATTTGAGCAGTAGGGGTTCCGTCGGTCTGCTTTGACCACTGCTCTATCCCAATAGAATATGTAAAATCATAATCACGGCCTACCGTTATGCAGAACCTCTGTTCATAACTCTCTCTCTCTCTCTACTACAAAGTCCGCCTGTGTGCCATGCGAACGTTTTTTCTCGAATGCTGTTGCGGAAAGTTTAATGTAAAATATTGGAATTTCACTTTGTACATGAGAAACTTCTATCAATTAGAAGTTTAAATAAACGTGTGACTCAAAACTCGTAAAGTAATAGAAAAAAAAAAAAACAAAGAAAGGAAAGCAACGTGAAATTTAAACAATAGACAAAAGAAAAAACATTAAATAAAATATTTATAATATCTGTATGTACAAAGATTGTTTTGGATCCAGAAGTGTTTAAAAGCAGAATTCTATTATCAGGGCCGAAGAATATAAAACGAATTTCAATCAAGAGTTTACGCAATAACTGGCATGAAATCAAGTGAAGTGCCTGAACAGTAAAACTAATAAATGCTATTAATTGTGTACATAGAAAATATATAAATTTAATGTAATTCATGTTTACTTTTAACCGCGTGTATTAATGCAACTTGTAAATAAAAATGCATCTAAAATCGAGTTGATTCGAAAAAGAATGAAAAGAAAAAGAAAGTAGAACGTTTTATAATTTTTTTGCCATAATACCGGTTCCATTGGCTGCCGCCAATATACCGCTTTGTGTCGCTGTTTATGGTCGATTTGCATCATCACTTATCGATTATACCGTTGCCATTAGCACATCTTCGACAACCTTCTTTTTACCAATATATGATATTTGGTGAAAAAAAAAAATCTTGAATGCTGTCTGCAAAGGAAGAAAAAATAGAATGTTTTCTAAATTTTTTGCCATAATACTGGCTTTATTGTTTGCCGTCAGTATACCGCATCTGCCGTCAGTTGGCGCATCTTCGATAATCTTCTTTTTGCCAATATTTGGTATTGTGGGGGCTTTGGCCCATTTCCTGGTTCTGGGCGATGCTCAACGGCACCAGGCTTTGATTCACAAGAATTTTATGTTTTCTTTGAATGTTTAAAGAATAGTTTGACTTTCAGAAGTTTTCACTTTGTTTATTAATTTTTCTTAAATTGTTTATAATAAAAAAATTCATCTATTCAATTTGTCAGTTCAAAACGTTCTCTCCCTTATTGTCTAATAATACGTTTTTGATATTTTGTTCAGTTAATCTGTTGTCGTTTTCGGCTCTCCCCTCATTCTGACTCTCCTACGCGACCGCACCAGCCTGCCCCTTGTTGGTTGTTTTCTTTTTGCGGAATGGTATTTGATGAGTTACGGTACGGAAAGTATTGATGGTGTGTCAGCATCTTTGACAATCGAGTCATCGATTAACTGTACCGTAGATGGGGTGTTTGGGTTTGTATTAGATTTTCTTATACATTGATATTTGTGTAGCTTTTAGAAGTAAAAAACTTTGTATCATTGAATAAAAGTGAGAGCGAGAACGTCCTGACTGCAGGATAGTCACCATTTAATATAGATGAACTTACTATTATTAGTGCTTATTTCAACTTTTATATACCACTGAAGATGCTACTTGGATTTGCGAAAGATTTCAATAAAATCATCGTTGATTCTAAACACAAATTGATTTTGCTACGGTCTTAAAATGATCAACAAACTCTTGCAACTACCTTGGCAAGTGAGAAAATTAAATTAAGTATTTTGAATATTACATGGAAGGTACCACATGTTCAACTTGCTAACGCTTACAAATTGGAAATGTTTAAAAAATCAATACTCTTCAACCGTTAGATATATGCTTTAGGACTTGGCATATGTGTTATTATCCTACACTTCCACAGAGCTCAGCTGTTTTATGGAATGTTAAGTAAGCCAGCGAAAACGAACTACTACGTTTTGTACTTATACAAATTTGTTCATGTAGTTTAACAAATTTAAAGGTACATCTAAATTTTGATTCATAACCATATGACTTTTTAAATCTTAGGTTTAGCCGAAATCAATACGCCCTACCTTATAATACGTATTTAAGATATTAACAAAGATATTAACGTCATTCACATCCACTATTGAAACGTAATGAGTTTTTAACACTTGCACTCATAGTTGTTTTGGACTGGACTAATCGAAACTTGAAAACTTCAATTAACATACCAGCTAATACATCAGCATACTGTTTAATTATACATAATAAAAAGTTTCACTGTGTACCTCTTACAAACGAAAGTAAAATATTGTAAATAGTAATAATAATAGTAATACATATATATATATATACATATGAATTTTAGCAACAAAAAGAAATTTTCTTTTCTCTCCATATATATTTAGATGCATCATTTATTTTTTGACCGTTATATCTTTAAACACAGCAGTGCGCGTTTGTAAAACGGGATATTCTGATGAAAACAAATATATATTATTTGCTTCTTATACTGAAAATAATGATTGATAATTCTCTATCGTTTACTATTACTACCCCTCGTGCTGACTCGAATTCAAAAACTGTAGAGTTCAATTTAACTCTACCCAAGGGTGATGTTCTGGAAAATAATTTGTTATGATGATAAGAGTAAGTAAAGCATTGAAAACTTGATTATTTATTTAAAGATGAAGAGAACACTGCAACGTTCACAACTAGTGCACACCAACAACGCAACTAGAACGACGACAACGGACAACGGAAGACACACCATTAAAACGATCGATGATCCTATAGAGACATTTCGTGAATCGTTAATTAATTCGACATGGTGATTATAAACTATTTACAATAAATGAATGGCATTTTTTAAGGACAGTGAAAAACATGAAACTTTAATGACTTTTTTAAGACCATTGGGAAAGTTTCCAAAAAACTTCCTTTTAAAATAAGATTTAAAGTCGACATTAGTTGAAAGGAATCACATTAGAAATGAAGCAGAGTATCCCTAGAGTAAAAGCGGTTCTGCTTCCGTAAATTCCGAAATAATTTTTTCACATTTGACTACTCTTGCGCCCGTCAGTTTGTCCCCCTGAATTACATAGTGTTTTTTGACGCTCAAAGCAAGCAAGAAACAGTATTTCCTACCTATAACATGTATGCTCCATATCCATATACACACAAATAATTTCTATTACACCAAGATGGAGCGCTAATTCTGTTACACCAAGACGGAGGCCTAATTCTATTAAACCAAAAATTTCATATTTCAGTCCCTTCCCCTTTCATGATCCGCAGAACTACTTCGGCTGTTGTGGATACTGTTCACTAAAGAAGTTCTCGTTTCTCCTGAGGCAACTTAGAATATATGACCACCGGCTGATTCCACCAAATGACAAGGTAGATTAAAACATTTTATAATGGAATCAATGACAAATTTATGGTTTTCGCTATTTTTGAAGCTAAAGGCCCTGTCCATATATGATAGACATTGCTGTAAGAAAAAATAGTTTATAAAGGTAGGTCCCTCTTAACTTCAACCAAGAAATAAAAATTCACGCATCGCGAAAACACCTCTTAACTGCATTTCAGACTTAATATACCTATATATAAAAAAAAAGAAGCACATAGCGTTCGAATTGGCGCAGGGAGCTTTAGTTGCATCTTAATATGAACTTATTTCTGGCGGGATATTTTTGAAGTGACTTCGACTTACAAAAGACTTTCATGTCATAATATGACACGCATACGTCAATTCTTTAACAAACTTAAAACGATAAGTAACTTGTAAAATTTCGAACAAGTTTTACTAGTGTTTGAAAGATCGTTGTGAAATATATCTCTAAAGCTTTCCAAATCATGGTTGTTACAAAAATGAATTGCAAGATAAATAGTAATTTCGCAGAGCAATCACAACAAGTAAATGAGAAGGATTCAGAAAAATTACTAAAGCCTAAAGAATACCAAGTTGTACTTACCTTTCACAATCTTTTCGTTTAGTAACTAGCGGATGGGGAAAATTAATTAATTCAAAATTTGTATTATTTTGTTTCCTAAAAATTCCTTTTTATTCCTTCGAAGGTAAATCCTAAATATCGCGAAGCCAATGCAGAAAAAAATTGTTTCTTTGTAAGCGCAGGGTTTATGTTGATACTTATTTATAAGAAATATCTACAAGTGTACACACATCTAGGCAACACCAATCATCTGTTTCTAGATATTTTGTTTAGCTCTCGCTGAAATAAAAAAATAATTTTGTAAACGCACTAATAACACACAAAGCTACGCTAATGATAAATTAACAGCGAGGTATGTCTAGTTGCAGTAACAGCTACAGAGGCAGTTGTGATAATAAGAAAATTACACACGCGTTGTGCTGTCGACCATACCAACTGGACAAACACATAGAAACATAATAACAATAAATAGATGTGTGTGCATCCACGAAGTTTTTTACGGAAAATTTCCAAGTTTTTAGATTTACATGGAAAAACTTCTAAATTTTTGGATATTCATGAAATTTTCTAAGTTTTTTTTTTATTGAAAAATTTTTATGGAAAAATTTCAAAATTTTTGGATTTTTATGGAAAAATTTCAAAGTTTTTGGATTTTTATAGAAAAATTTCAAAGTTTTTGGATTTTTATGGAAAAATTTCAAAGTTTTTGAATTTTTATGGAAAAATTTCCTAGTTTTTGGATTTCCATGAAATTTTCTAAGTTTTTGGATTTTTATGGAAAAATTTCAAAGTTTTTGGATTTTTATGAGAATTTTTTTAAGTTAGAATGTAGGTCAACTATTTTACGAGCTATAGCATAATCCACCACTTCGTTGCACTCATCTACGGGTACGAAAAACAAGTCGAAACGCGACATAATGGGAGCTGAAAGTTGTATGTTTTGTTGTAAGCTTTTGGAGCGATCATATCGTCCATTAATGTGATTAGCGGCTGCCAATATAGAAGTACACGCATTTAGTGATGCTCTCACCCCCGCTTTAGCTAAAGAGATAGTCTGCTGTTTCATAGCTTCATGTATGGCTACCTGGTCACGAGGATCCATTTTATCGAATTCGTCAATGCAACATATGCCGTTGTCCGCTAACAGCAGTACACCCGCTTCAATAACAAAATCAAAACTTTCTTCATCTCGCCGTTAACTAAAACCACATAAGCGAAATTTTAACTTTCTTCCACTTAAAATTTGTCTTCTAGAGTGGCCTGTTGGCGGGGAAGGCTTCGGGGGAGCGGGTACGTCGGCGGCTGGACTGTTCAGCTGCCCACTCTCCCGGCAGCCAACGGTGATCACTTACAGCTTTCCGTCTACCTATAGATTTAATTTAATGTGCGATATTTCATTACCTTATGAATGTGTTTGTTTGACGATGAGAGGCCTTTGCTCTGAGGCATTGTTTGTTGCGGTTGCGTCTGCTGTTGCTCTTTCGAAACTTTATTTGTGGCCTTCTCTACCAATTTGGTGATTTTATAAGTTAAAGCTGGGGTGCCACAAGCGAAGATAGTCAATGCTTCGTAACGTTCGCTTGCACTAGTGGTCGATCGTGCAAAGCAGACTACTGTTGCCATTGATTGCTAACGTTATTGATGTTCCCCTTTATACCGTTCGGTATGGGTAAATGTAAAGGAGTTCGTTTAACTTCGGATTCATAAGAAATTTTCTTTTCGTTGCCAGTGATTTTTATGTTTCCTACTGTTTCATTTTCTACGACCATTGTTGCTGGAAGTCTACCTGATCTCAGATGGCCTGTTGTAACCGTTGAGCAGCCGTTAAGGTTGTTATTGGCATTTCTCTGTGCATATTGCCTTTGCTGCATAGGCAGCACCCGATGAGTTGGACTGGTAGTTACCGTCGTTGTTGTCAAATTAAGTGTAGTTGTTATAATGTTATCGTTATGATTATTATACTGCTGCAAAGGAGTGACGATATTAAAATTGCTATAAGTTGGCATCCGCTGTGAGGTCGGCGATGCTTTGGTACTGGTCTCTGTTGGTACTTGCTGCTGAGGCAAACTTGGTTGTTGTTTCAAGACGGGTGTCATGCCATCGAACGTGGCGTCTGGCTCTTGCTGACGGAGAGTCGTGTCAGCAATCTTGTACCTCTGGCTTTCCAACATCGGAAGGTCGGATTGTTGGCCGAGGGATAGGGGTCGCGTGTCCACATTGGCTACTATAGGGCTTGAAATGTGTTGATCAGACCTTGGCGGTGAGTGCAGACTTGTACTAGGCGTTGCTTCTTCGAAATCTACTTGTTTGTCCGTCGGACATGCGTGACTGGTCTCGTAGGCTGCGAGGAACCCCGACTTTACCAGATTGATTTGTTTGCTGGGAGGTTGGTTGTCGCTGTAAACTTTCGGCGCGAAGAAAGGACGTTGTGGTTGTACATTGTAGGTGTCGTTGTAGCGGGTCGATGTGGGGTGATTTCGTTGACTTCGTTGAGGATGATTGGCTGTAGGCGCGAATGATGCATTAATATTCTTGCGAGCTCCATTGCATGGGGGGCGTGGGTTTCGATGGGTCTGAGGACTTTGCCCCATGTCGCTGCGTAGTGGGGTTTCTAAGATTTGCCGGCTGGGAATTGGATTACCGCTATTGACTTTCACCGCAAAAGAAGGGCATTGCGTTGATAAGTTTCGTTTCTGAAGGTCGTTGCAAGATGGTCTCATTGCCTTGGCTGGATAGCAATTGGCCTTTGTAACGCAGCTTACTTGTCTGGTCGCATTACGTGCTGTGGGCATGGTGTATTTGCGATATTGCTAGACGTTACTGTTTGCGAGGCGGGTACGTCTAGCTGTTGGCAGCAGTTGGTGGTTCGTACGCCTCGTCGGCCGCAGATCCAGCTGTGTACGACGTGTGGGTTCGGGCAATTGAACTGGTGGTGTTCGCTTTGGGCCCATCGTCGGCATGCCGTGATCGCGTTTATTCGCTTCTTCTGTGGCATTGGGTCCGGTGCCCTCGCCCTTTTGTTCGGCAGATCACGTCGTCGGGCGACTGGCCGATATTCTCGGTGTGTTTCACGGGGGCTTCATGCGGCATGTTGCCCGTTGGAATCGCCTCAAGTTCGCTGGCGAGTTCCATGAATTCGTGTAAATTGGTAAAGTCTCGGCGCCGTATATGCCACAGGTATTCCGGTTGTGCGTTCATATAGATGCGTTCTAGTTGCTGGCCCTCCGACATTAGGGTATGGCGCATCATGTCCTGTAGAGCTAGTACGTAGTCCTGGAATTTCTCTTCCGATCGTTGGATTCGCCGGCAAATGTCATCTTCGAGTCGGGCAAGGTATCGCGGTGGGAGGAAGAATTTTAGAAAGTCGGCCTTGAAACTCTCCCAGGTTGTCCACCGCTCATTGTTGTTGCGGTACCATGCTAAGGCTGTATAGGCTGTATACCTCTGCTAACTCTTCGACCCGCTCGATGAAGGCAAGTGGCTCTCTATGGCCGGTAAAGTTGAACCCCCATATGCTAACGACTTCGATGACGGGTCTCGTGACGGCCGTTGTCGGGAAAACTCTCTGTGTTCCGCCAATCGGGGCGGCGAGCCGGATGATTCCGCTGGTGGTGACGACTGGTGTCGAGATATTGGTGTAGAGCTCCGTCGCCATATTGACATCCGGTAAGCTGCGGGAGAGGGTAGCTTCGCGAGCTTAACTGGGATTAGTACTTCTTAGGCGCTTTGATATTTTCTTATTTTTTTGTTATTTCTCTTTATTTTTATTTTTTTTTTTTATGTTTTCTTTTACCTTCTTTATGTTTTCTCTTTTCTCTGTATTTTGCTTTGTTTTTTTTGGTAGTTCTTTTTTTTGTTGTATTATTTTCTTCTCTTTTTTTCCTATATTTTGATGTTTCCTTCGACCTTGTTTATGTGTTTTTTTTATATTTTTTTTCTATCTTTTGTTTCTATATTTTTTTTTTCGATGTTTTCCTTTTTTTTCTTTATGTCTGTATTTTGAAGTTTGTTTTTTTTTCTTTTTCAATTTATTGTGTGTTTTCCTTTTTTGTTATTTGAATTGTTGGATGTTTATTGTTCTTTCTTTTTTTTCTCCCTTTTTTTCGTTTATTTTCTCTATATTTTTTTTTTTGTATATCTTCTTTTGCGTATGTTTTCTTTTCTCTTTATTTTGTTTTACCTTTTTTTTGTTTTTTTTTTTTTTGTATCCCCGCTGATGACTTGTGGTTCCTGAAAGAAAGCGGAAACAAATTAATATTTGTGTTTTTTTTTTTTTGGAAAATACAAATAACCCTGCTGCTATTCACGAAATTTGTTGCCTTTGTTGCTGTTTGTTTAAGTGTGATGCTTATTCTCTTTTCGTACTGCTTTTGTTGGACAACCACCTCGTCGTAGCTGATGGTGAGCAGCTAGGTTTAATCCTTCCTTTTATTTGGGGCAAGTTGTGCACGTGGATTCACATTTATTTTGCCACTCTTACTGCTTTTCACGAAATTTGTTGCCTCTTTCCAATTAATAATCAAATTTTGTACAATTTCTCCACATCAATTTAGTAAATTCTTTAATCGTTCTTTTTTTTTTTGTTCTCTATCGAGTTTTATTTTCTTTTGCTGATGGATGTTTTCTTTCAAAAATTTTTTTTTTCTGTTCTTTGTATTTTGGATGTTTATTGTTCCTTTTTTCTTCTCTATGTTTTGTTTTTTTTGTAGTTTATTTTTTTTTTTTCTTTATTTTAGATGAATTTGGTTTTTTAATGTCTGAATCACTTCACCGCGTTGAGGATAATCATTCAACCGCTGCACTCGCTACGTTCGCTATGTTCCTTCTCTCGTTTTTTCTTTGTCGCTTCTTGATATCGTCACAAGCCGTCAATTCGCCGCATAGTGCTTGCGGTGTTTTGCGGTGACCAAATTGCGGTACATTTCTCACCATTAACTCTTATGGGTTTTGCAATGCACAGCATTGTTTTTGGTTCCACAATTTTAAGCACTTTTGTTTGCTGATGAACGGCACATCGATATAAAACTGTCTTGGGCAGCTATTTTCACCAGTTATGCTATTAAACACATTTTTCTTTTTTTTCTTGATGATTTGTTTGTTTGTTTGGATTTCTTTTACGTTTGATTGGATTTAACAAAAAAATGAGAATTTTGTTTTTCCTTGTTCTGTTGAACTTTAAATTTTGGATTTTTTTTTTGAGATTTTCTCTGTAGTCTTTTCAATTTCTAATCAAAACGAAAATTTTTCTTTTGTTAACCGATTTTTATAACCATTTTTCTTATTTGTTCTTTTCAATTTTTTTTTTTTCAGTATATATTTTCTTCTTTTCCTTGTGTTATTATTATTTTTTCTTTTTTTGTTTTAAAGAACCAACGCCCACTTGTGAGAACGTTCCGTCCCTTTCCTTGGCTGGGGCAGCTCAGCGGCCCAGGGAAGGAATAAAACACAAGAAAGTTTATATTCGCAGGCACTCGATTCTTCTTTTATTAATTCATTACATTTAGTAAATTTCGTCAGAGTTTATAAATTGTATTCTGCTGTTTTTGTATTCGTTTTCTCTCAATCACTTTTATTTAATCGCGATATTCATTTGCCGATGCTCACGAAACTAGCTCGACTCCCTTGCTCGAGAGCCTAACTACCACTAACTTAAAACTAAACTTTCTCTCTATTCTCAACGTATGCTTAAACTACTCTTATTCTATTCCTACTGTACCTTAATGTATTCCTATTCTATCTTATTCTATTTCTAATCTAGTCCTATGCTATTTCTTATTCCATCTTAATCTACCCTTATTCTAGCACTCTCCTCTCTCCAGAGGCGGAGGACCCGTGAGCCCAAAACGAGGGATGACTTTGGGTCCTCACAACATATCACAGCGAAGAGAAGTTTCTAGGAAAGGAGAAGAATCGAAATCAAAAAAAAGAACTAAAATATTTTACTTACTTTCGTGGGTAGTTTTAGCAACACTACCAAACAGTTGCAATAATATGCCTCTTTTCACTTCATCATTTCCATAAATTAAAGGAAGCAAACAGTTAATAAGATTATAGTAAAGCTGCTTTTTCATATCCTCAGCTGTTACTTCTGATTTCTCAGCTGTAATCAAATTTATATTCGCTCTTTGTACTGATTCTTAAGTATTGCAAACTTATATTTGCTATTTGTTCTCATTTATATTTGCTCTTCCTATTTTTGCTTAAAGTTTACTTTAGGATGAAATATTACTTAAAAGTTTACTTTTTTTGCTTAAAAATTTACTTTATTATGAAAGATTGCTTAAAAGTGTGAAGTTGGTTGGCTCCTTCAATTTGCAAAGCCAAGCTGTGCACGAAATGAGATATGGCTGTATCTCCAAGAGAGGAGGGCTTGAATCGTTTTTTCGGCTGCAGCTGCAGCACATCTTCTAGCGCAATTTCGTCGACTTCTTCACATACAATACTGTCATTTTCTAATTTTGTTGCCATCTTCCGTTGCCAAACTTGTTATACGCAGTGTATAATTATTTTCAAACATATCATTATCTACGGGACTATGGGAGCTGTCCAATGATTCATCTATTTGACTATTGTCTTCATAGTTTTCCTTTTTTTTACAACGGATTATACTCCTAAAAGGCATTTGCAAATCATATAAAACTCCAAAAAGCAAATAGGAGAAAAAACTAATTAAACACCTTCTGCGCGGTTCATAGGGATCCAATGAATTTAAATCGTGGCAATATTTATAATTTTCTACACCACCATTTTTTCATTGTTCCACTTGTCTTCTTTGTAAATATTATTATTAAAATTCTCATGAGTCCTATCGTCAACAAACAAAACAAATTGATGTTGTTTAACAAAATTTTTTTGAGATAATTTTTACGCACAGCATGTAAAGTACAAAGCAACAAAAAAATCAAAATGCAAGTTAAGGGCAAAAGGCGCCTTATAATTGTACGGTGGCCAACTTTAATTGTATTATTGCATTATTGTTTTTGTAAATTGCAAATTGTATGCGAGTGTGGTTCAAAATTCCGTTCGGCGCCGTTTTATTGTAAAATGCGCGACCAACTTACATTTAAAATCAAAATAATTAACATATCGTGTTTTTATTTACGTTGGGCACCATTGGTGTAATGTGCGACCAACTTTAATTAAAATTCAAAAATAGTTAAAGTATCGGGGTTTTGTTTTCGTTCGGCGCCATTGTTTGTAACGCGACCAACGTATCTAACAAGAATATATACAAAGCGTATATATAGCTTATATGTATATTGTAATGATTTTTGTTAAAAGGGGTGAGATGTAAGTGTATCCCTAATCTGCTCGGCTTCAGAACGCCAAGTCTTTCCGTCTCATAGATTGCCAATGAAGCTCGGCATGAGATGGTCCCTAAATCTTTGCTCGTAGGCGGGTTGAACGTCTGTTATTTTTCTTAGCGAATTAAACGCTTGCTTATTTTGAGTTGCTTGATAGCAATTGAAATTCTTTATTGAGAAGTGCACTATTTACACTTAGTTCTAACAAGTGACTTAATATTAACGTAAACACTAATTAATTAGGGCGCCTGGCATCGTATTGCATTTCGCAATGCAATACCCAGCCAGTTGAAGTGCGACAAAGTTTTTGTTTTTCTCTTTCTCTTTCTTTTTTCTTTGTTTTTTTCTTTTCTTTTGCACTTCAAAGTGGATGCATATGACGGTATGCGATCACACTACAATATAATGATTATATATGTACATAAAGCTTGAACTTTGAAATCGCAGGGAAATTTTGCATCAAACCGATCAGAAAAATTTCCCTGTTTCGTTTTTCGTTGGGCGTCATTTATTGTAAGGCGACCATCGTTAAATGAAAATTAAAATTGAATTAATAGTTACTTTATATTTTTTTTCAGCTTTATTTTGCGTTGGGCGCCATTTTATTGTAATGTGGCTTGCTGGCTCTGGGTCGGCAGAGCAGTTGCCCTCGGCCCGTGGTGCCGCATTGCAAAAAAAAAAGTTAAAAAAAAAGGAATTAATTTATATAATTAAATTTTGTATATAATGTAGTGTGTCCGGTACGTCGTCCATTGGTCCCTCCTTTGCCCGCCGGTAGCTGCCTAATGTCCCCTAACCACCCCTCACATGTGCACCACCCCATATCCCATCCCAGCGGAGGAGTATATCTACTTAGTTAATCATTCTTTTTTCTATTTATCAATCGAAAGGAACAAACAATTCTTATCGAGTTGATGACAACGCAGTAAAAGAAACGTATTGTTCTTTTTCGTTTACTTCTCCTTTATTTCACAAATCAATTACTAACTACTTCTTTTTGTGATAACAATTCTACGGCTTAGTTTTCTACTACGCACACATATACTTATTACGCAGTTAACAAATTTGGGCACTTCTTTAACAAATATAGTCTAATAAATTTTGATTTTTGTAAAATTTACATTTTTTTATTTTTATTAAACAGATATCATTATGCCAATAAGGTAGTTATAGTTGTAGTCTTAAAATCTGAGCAATTTCAGTCGTAACTAATTACATCTCTAACTTGAAAGCACATGAAATCTATTCACCATTGCATTTTCACTACTGTTTATTTAGTAAATTATTAAATTTGATGAAATTTTTAATACACAATCCTTCGATCCTATTTCTGGGTTTTTTCTTTTCTTGTTTTCTATTTTCGTGTTTTTTGTTTCTTTTTATTGTTTTTTATAACTTTTTGTCAAACAATTTCCGTTTAGTTTTTCTATATTTCCTGTTGCTTTTGTTCATATATATATATATATATATATATTTTCCGTTCCCTGTTTTGTGTTTCATTGTTTAACGAATTCTGATATTCATATGTGAGTAGTTCCCCTTTTTTTTCTTTTGTTGATTTTTTTCTCTCAGTTATTGCTTTGCCGTAGAATTATTTCGTTTAATACATGCATCAGAAATTGGCATTTTTGTTATAGTTGTTCATTGAAATATTTATTTGTACAAAATTTACTTTGTTTGGCGTTTACATTCAATTGGGAAAATGTGAACTTCTTATATCGAAATTCCGATTTGATTCAATCATAATTTTTATGATCATTGGAATAAATTACTTTAAAAATATGTTTTTCAAACCACACACACACAGAAATATTGCTTAAATTTGTTTATTGATGACTCAAATTTTATTTGAGGTTTTACAGCACATGATTTTTCTTAAACATTTTTGCTTACAAATCCTTACACTTTTAAAAAGTTTGCTTCCAATTTTTCTATCGTATTCTACAAATTTTAAAATTTTTGTAAACCTTTTCTTTTTCACCTTCATTTGCTTAAACAAAATGCACAAAAATTGTTATGCTCATTACGCGTAGTAAAGTGATTGTCTGCTCAGCACCTCATCATCTTCCTTCGACCACCGCAACTCAACCCTTTTCAATGATCAACATCAAAACAAAAGCCACCACCAAAAATTCTTCGCATAATTTTCTCTCTCCTTTCTTTTACATAACTAACGACTAGCCGCTATTTTGCAAAGAACCGCAAAATCATGTGATGTCGCATAACGCCATGCCGTTACCAAGACATTTCTGGTAAAAGCAGACCGACAGATACCATTCGCGGACGTTACACTTTGCATACGTTAAGCATAATTTATTTTTTGCGGTAAAGTTTTTAATAATAATAATAATGATAATATTAATAAATATAAAGCCGAAAGCCTTAGATGCTAGTACCTTAAGACTTTAGTCTTAGAATTTATTCTCTGGCTAAATTTATATAATAATAATAATAATAATAATAATATTTTCGTTTGACATATATATATACATACATACATATATATATAGAGAATAAATAACTTTTTTTTACAAATCAATGGGAGTTATGTGAATTTGCTATTTTATGTGGAACGTTTTTGCAAAGAAAACCCGCCTTAAAAAACCTTAGAAAACCTAGCCTTAACTGATATTATTCCAATTACTTAACAATTATCGCATTTATACGTTGGCTTAAAGGGAACCCTTAGAGGTTGATGAAAGCTCTAAAGTGTTCTTTTTAAAGCAGTTCATATGGTGTTAAGTGTTAAAAAAAATTAAAAAAAAAAAAAAATTGTCACTAAACCGTAAAAACCCGTCACATACCTCACAATAGAAGTCCCATTGACTATAGAAACACCATGTAATATAAAAGCTCCATTTAGTATATAAGTAACATTTTAACCTATCTAAAGAATGTAAGCTAATAATAATAAATAAATTTGAATTTAAATAAAAAACAATTTTACTCTGTTTCATTTAAATTATAATTTTTTGTCATATCGATATCGACTTGTGTTCTGAGTAGTGCGTGTTTTCTTTACGTCTGCTATTTTTTAATTGTTTTGGTGTTTTTGTGTTGTGCATTTAGTTCGAGTCTTTTCAGTGTTTTTTTGCTAAAACTGAGTATCGCGGATACCGTACGTGTTTCCTCTAAGTGTAGTAATAAAAGGGAAAAAAATCAAATAAAAAAAAAAAGTACAAAAAAGAAAAAGAAAATAATAAATTGAACCAACCTTTTCAAGTGAGTAGTTATTTCACAAATAACTAAATAATAGACAACCATAAGGCATAATGGCCCCGGGGCCGCCAGATAAAAACTCAAATAGATTTCATCTATTACCTGACACATCCCCCCAAAGAAAAAAAATTACAAATACCAATCAGTGACATCACACTTATTGACAAAAAATATATCGTTATTTCTTCAACTGATGCTAGTGTAACAATTTCTCAAATCAGCCCTTTTGCAATAAAAAAAAGCCCTAGATAGCATTACAACATATATAGACTCTATCTCCATTCTACGCGATGGGAATTTACTTGTCCTCGTTGGGAACCCGCGCGCAACCGATAAGCTCTTAAAGTCGAAATCATTGGCTAATTGGTACCACCGCTAAACTGCATGAAAAACTGAACTCGGTTAGAGGGGTAATCTATGCCCCTTGCTTAAAGCATGTGCCGGAAGATGAAATTGTTCACGAAATGTGCAATCCAGGAGCGACTGAAGTCTATAAATTCACCAAACTAAACGACGACGGAAAAACTCGCTCTGCTACAGGAAAGATTATTTTGACATTTGATCGCTTTCGGTTATCGCGAACAGTTGATGTGACATAGTATAAGTGTAAAGTGGAACTCTACATTCCAAATCCAATGAGGTGCAAAAACTGCCAACGCCTGGGTCATACGGCAAAAAGGTGCACCAGTGCTCGGCGTTAGATAAACAATGCCCACGTTTCATACAAATACGTGAAATCCTAAAAAAAAAAAAAAAATTACTGTAGCATGGGCGAAGCAGGACGCAAATACCGGGAAATTAATCCACCTGGATCTCGAAAATTTAGCAAAAGTAACACCTACGCTGCTGTTGCCTCGCCTGTCGAACCGAATGACCCTTTAACTCCATCTCCTTCCAATAACAAACCTATTCTATCATCAGCCAAAAACCATATTGCGAAACCAGATCCACCAACCGCCAAAAATAATGTTGAAAAAATCAAAGCAACAGCAAATATTGAAAAAACTAAAACAACAACGCGTATCCTAAAATCTAACAAACTAAATTCCCCAGAACCAAGAGCTCTCAACTCTAGTCAACAAATTAAAAGTTATAATGAATCTAATCTTCCATCCTTTAATCAAACGTCAAATTTAAATTATTCACGTCTGCCCACTCGTCGCACTTCAAATGTACGCAACCACCTAAATACAGATTATGCTGCTGAGAAGAACAAATTATTCCCGCAAAATTAGGAACTTCCCGACGGAGACGATGACATGGAAACTTAACCCTCTTACCACTCCCTTTCCATGTCACTACAATTAAATGAATTTTTTAAAATTCTACAATGGAACATTAAAGGACTTATTAATAATTTTAATGAACTCCGTTCACTTATAAATGATTTAAATCCAACCTTTATATCCCTTTAAGAGACCCATTGTAGAAGCTCTTTTAATCCTATTCCACCGAAATCATATACTGGATATTTCACGAATGCTGATCAAAATTTATATTCCAAACAAGGAGTTGGTGTTTTTATAAAATCAAACATACCTCACAAACGCATAAATTTTAGCTCAAACATACAAGCCGTAGCGATACAAATAATCTTAAACATAAAATTTACCGTGCTTCCGCTCTATCTCCCACCTTCGCAATCGTTTTCTCAGCAAGAACTCTACAATTTATTCTCCGTACTTATGCTTGTTTTAAGCAAGATTGACTACGCCTTGATAATTTATGGCAATAGCTGCAAATCTAATATCAACGTCCTTAAACCGGTTTATCACCAAGCCCTCAGAGCAAGTTGTTATGCTTTTCGGACGACGCCCATAAAAAATATTATAATTAAAACTGGTTTCCCAACTTTAGAAAATAGACTTTATGAATTAAAAGCTAAAATAGTCCCCAAGCTTCTTAATTCAAACAAATCTATTCTCGGTGATGACGTGAGAAAAATTTTTACTGCGAAGAAAATTCGGAAGTCACCATCTGCAATTGACTACTGTTTGTATGTCGCAAAGGAATTGGACATTCCCTTAAAAATTTTCCGTTATTTTGGCGTTAAGCCTCCATGGATTTTGAAAGACTGCTCC
>CCAG010018652.1:0-15382 GCA_001077435.1 Glossina morsitans morsitans | reverse complement strand
TGTATTACAAGCTATTCGGAATCCTTCGAGTTCGAGACGGCGCACCATCAACAAATTAAGGAATATAATTACATCACCCGCGGTGAAATTAAAATGTTATGGGTTCCTAGTCATATCGGTATACTGGGAAACGAGCAGGCTGACCGAACGGCGAAGTATGCTGCTTCTGCACCTATAATTATGGATGATGTCATGAAAAGGTTGGACCTTCAAAAATACATTGGAGGAAAAGTTAAAGAGAAAATTACAGAAGGAAATCTACAATACCATCATCAACACTACTTTTCGATTAACCCTCAATTAATTCCACCTTTATATCTAACAAATGTTGAGAAAATTAAGATCATGGTCATACAATTGCAACTCTCCAATGAATCTTAAAGAAGTCTTCCTCCCCAATCTGCAATTGTGGACAAATTCTTACCATAAAGCATCTTTTCTGTGACTGCCTTATCTTTTCCTTGGTTAGAAATATTGCATTTGGAACGATTAACCCGTTGGACATTCCAAAATCGGCTTCAGAACAGAATATTAATTCAATATATTACTTTATTAAAACTACTAGGCTCAATATCCAATGTAATTTTATAAATTAGAGCCGATAGCCTTGTTGCTAGTGCTCAATGTCTTTTGTTTAGTCTAAGAATTTATTTTATTACTTTAAAATTATAATAATAGTAGTAATAATATAATTTTTTGTATTAATATTAGTTATTATTTACTTTAAGTTTATAATTGCACCAAAAAAATTTCAAATTGCTATTACTTAACGAGTTTTGTCGAAAAATTTTGAAAATCGCAATTTTTTCCAAACTTTTCAAGATAAAGCGGGATTTGGGTTTGGCCTTAGATCGGTTCAGAAAATTATTGCGACTTGTATAATAATTAAAAATTGATAATAGGTTTAGTTCATGTAAACAGAGTGCATTTCTATATTTCCAAAACAAACACAATCTTTGTTCAAGAGCATCTCTATGCTTTGATTTCTCGTTAGCTGACTTTTTTCTTTACATGGTTTTTACCTATGAGGCTTTACGATGGCGAGAGTTGATACGAAGCATTCTTAAGTAGCTTAAGAAAGCTTTACGCCCTAAAGTAAATCAGCATTTTGAATGCATAAGTATTCAGCCTGTCTACACCGCTCGTTGAATAAGTAAGTAAGTAATTATAAACTTAAGCATTTGCTTAACAATGACGTTTGCCATCCTAAATTTTGTGTATTTATTTATCTTTTTTGCTTTTTGTGCTCTTGTATGGTTTCAGCACAACACTCATTAACTGTAATTTAGTTTTCCGTCAACTAATGTTGAAAGCAACAACCATCGCATAGGTACGGAGGTGCAATCAGTAGCAATATAAGTAACCGTATGTTGTCACATTCAAAGATACGATATTTTAAGTAGCCTTACTTTTAGAACGGAATCACGTCCTCAGGTCTGCAGGAATCACGACATGATCATTAAAATGAGATGGCCTGCATGATGCAATTTTGTCTGCAGTGTTGTTGACAAGAAAGCCCATATGAGACCCAGAGAAAGTGAAAACAAAATGTATTAGACTTGAGGCTATAATGTAAGGATCTGATTTCTAATATGTAAGGATGAGTTCTACCTCAGAGAAATGATTGTAAAGCGGGTAAGACAGATTTATTGTCTGACGCTATAAGGAATCTCTTTTAAGGTTGAGGTCGCTAAACGGATCGATTGTTGGATCGTAAGACATTCAGCAGAAAATATACAACATCGGACTTAGATTCATCAATAAAGGTGAGTGAAAAATGTTTCCATTTGGTATTGACCAAGTTGGAGTGCCAGAATATCTGTGGATTTTCTCACTGGTAGGAACTTAATTCCTGGTCGAAAATATGTACATCACTTTCTAGAATGTTGAAGTTACTAGGTTTAACAACAAAAATTTTAAAGAAGCGAGGAGAGGTTTTGAGTGATATAAATTTGTAAATGAAAGACGATGATGAATCTCAAAAGATATATATTTTTAATTAAAAAAATTGTCGAGTAAACGAAATCTTTCTTGTAGACGCATAACATTTGCCATTTGTGCCAAGCTAAGTGTGTATGTAGAATTCATGCTACCAACAGTGAGACGAAGGCATTTCCATTGGATTTTATATAATTTCAGAAGGTCCTTCTCTGGGATGTCCAATAAGAGTGAACAGGCGTATTCTAATTTCGGTCTGATTAAGTCTGTGTTTCATTCTATTTGTTTTTTAAATGTATGTGAAAGACTATAACTAGTCTTGAAGCAGAACAATAGAAAATTTTGCATTACACAAGTAAGAGAACACTTAAAAAGGAACAGTTTGGTAACTAATATTTTGATATATTTTGAGTCAATTGCAACAATTTTGTAAAATATATATATATACATCTTCTACCTCGATGAATTTATGCCGTGCTTTTGTTGTCAAGAAGTTAATGTCTTCGAATTTATTTATTGATTTTTTTTCCGATGTGGCCCATCACCTACGGTATATATCCTATAGAAATGTAAACATTGTAGCAGCCAATAAGAAATGGGGAGTCATTAATAGGGGGCCGACAGAGTGTATTTAGTAGAGTCAAGTCAAATAAGTTAATCTGATTTGGTGATTTTCTTTCAATAACCTCTCCATTCCACTGTTTATATAGTTGTACTGAATTTTTGTAATAACCACGTCGCTTATATGTTAATGCCCATAGGCGCGAATTTTGGCCAATTGCGAGCAACAAATTCTTTCGGAGCTGCCACGAGTATGATAGCCTTAATATTAACATTAGAGTATTAGTTTTTCTAAAAGAGCTACGAAACTCGATAAACTGGAAAATCTTCTTGAGGCTAATATATTTGATATTTTTCACATAAGTGAAACTTCGCTAAAGGGCTTTGTTTTTGATGCCACTGTACGTTTGCCGTGGTAAATGACCGACCAGTGCCCAGAACTGGGGTAGTTGCCCTACATATGTCGTCTAAACTGCACTATAAGACAGTTTTTCAAGTCAAGGAGAAGGGAATTTGTGAATCTCTTTTTGAATTTTAATGATTGGAGATTTTAGTGACGATTTATTTCACCAGGATAAAGCCCCCAACCTACGTGCCACGTGCTCTGGCGTAGACATAATTGTTTACGAATCAATTCAATATTCGGCAACAATTCGATGCATTTATCGATTACTTTTTGATAAATGAGAATCTCATGTCTGTATAATGTTGTCCAGCTGTTGCCACTGGTTTCTCGCATCACACGTTAATTTCATTATCGCTTTCTGTCCAATGTTAACATCAATATTAACGCAAGTTATTTACAAGGAGTTGATTTAGTCCTATATATTTTTCAAATTGCGTGGACTTTCTGCATGACTTTCTAACCACTGCTTGACTTTCTAGACTGCATAACATCCTACCTCCCATTCATGTAACATCTCGTATGAAAGATCCCTCACAAACATTGTCTGTGAACAATATCTTCGATCCCTTGATGCTATTGACCGGCGAATCGATTGCGTAATAGGGTGAAGTATTTAATGAGAAAGGAAAGACGCATATGCTAATTTCTTCGGAAATGTTTATTCTAATGTGGCACATGTAGTAAAGGCACAGTGGGAAGTAGTAGTGGTGACCCTAATAAATGCTATTGATAAATTTTTTGTCCAAAATCAGCCAAATGCTCGCGATTCACGGCCGTCTGCCAATAATTTTAGTGATAGAGATCTCTCTCTCTCTCTCACATCCCATAATGTGGGTGATAACATTCTTTAGAGCGCTGTTTGAAAAATAAGGTCCATTTCGGTTGGATTCTCTATCAAACTTGCTGACTTGATCTTTCCTTACACATCTAACCATCTACTAGCGGTCGTGAATATGGTACTAATAACCTCCAAATTTCCCAAGGGGTGAAAAATAGTTTGAATAACACCCATTCCTAAACAGAGCTCTTGTCTTGCACAAAATAATCCTCGGCCGATTGGCATCCTACCCTGTCTCTCCAAAGTTAAGGAGCATATCATGAAGAACCATCTTAATTCATTCTTGAATAATAATAATGTCCTTGACGTAAGACAATAAAAACAACAACATTTGATGTTTTATTTATGGTCAAGTCAGTAAATGGCCAAAGTGGACCGGATAATGAGCAGAATTGGAGACACATCTGTAGTATATCACATTGCCAGGAATTGCAAAAGGGAAAAGTAACCCCAAGTAGTGCCTAAAGTGCGCTGAAAAAGGCCACTGGGCTAGAGAATGTACAAAAGATCCGTGATGTATTATATGCAAGGAGCACGGCAAAGCAGAAGCTGTCATATTAATGCTCGAGGTAGTGTGACGATAAATCGATCCTGAGGGTGATGCAAGTAAACCTCAAACGCTACTGGATAGGACAAGAATTGCTTACACAAAATTGCAAAGAACTGGCCATTGATATCATACAACATTCTACGTGGACAGGATTCGAACTGAATTAAGGACGCGTCTGGCAAGGCGTGAATTCGGCAATAGAGCCAACAAATTTTAAACATGCCGTCGAATATATGTCTACAGCTTAGTTTAAGGCAATGATCTAAGACCATATTCCCTGCATCGATGGATCCGAGAAACAAAATCCCCGTACCTATTGCGGCTTTATCACCACGGCGACAAAATAACCAACGAATGAACCGAAAACTAGGAGCCTAGTTGAAAATAGAAACCATATTGAATCTTATAGTGCTCAACAAAACGACATCACACCTTCTATAGAAACGGTGATTGATGTAACCTTCAGAAACGGCGCGGTGATAACACGAACGACATGTAAGTTAGCGTTATGTACACGCATAGTGATCCCTAACCCACACTTTGCGGATAAGGGTCACTGGGGGTGTACGTCCTTTTAATGGGCCCAGTGCGCTTGAGAGAGAATTATGTACCTGCCAAATTGCCGAAATTTAGCAAGCATTCCATGGATCAAAGGCCAAAATCAGACACCAGTATGTTTGTGGAAAGAAGATGTATCTAAATTATGAAACCAATTTGTGAGCAAGAATGCTCCGCCAAAGACTCAGGCAAACAAGCGGCTACAAGCGGGCGAAACGAGTCTCCTTAACCACATTGTTGTATTGTGAACAGAAATACAGAGCTCTAGATCCCTTTGTTTCACTATATTTTTCTCTATATCCTACTCGCTTTTTAAATGTGCTGCTTGCCTTAGAAAATCTCCTTTATCGTTTAAGCCGATCTTCGTTGTAAAAATTAATTGCATCATAACTGAGCCAGGGCGCAGTGGCCCCAAAAGCCTATTATGTGCTCGGTATTTAAATATTTGAATACAGTTTAAATAAAATATAGTTCATTTCACTTTTTCAAATTTATTATATTCAAGAAATTTTTTGAGATAATGCGTGGTACATGAATTCGAAATTCTAATTTCCTTTATTGTATACAAGAACAACTGGTGGTTTCAATTTTTCAAATGAATGTTGGCTTGCAGTAGCAGCAGGAATATTACGAATATTTACTGTATTTGGGAACATAAATATATTAGATGTCTTAATTATACCAGCGATATGGGTATCAGCTCTTTACCATCTGTTGAGAATGGAGAGAGCACACACTTCCTTTCAATAAATTCGAATAAATTCGATTCTGTTAAATGAGAGAAATTGAAGTGAATATTCCGTTATTGTGAGAAATTGAATCCAATATTCATTTAGTGTGAACAATTTGCATTATCAGCGGTTTCCTCACTGTGCCTTTGGACATTAAAATTTCTTTATGTGCCTATTGCGATATTTGACTTATGGTAAAAACTAATGAAACTTCTAACGGCGATTGCAAATATTTGCAAGCTATAGCACAAATTCGCTTTAGTTGGAGAATATTTTAGATCATTTTTCCCAAAAAAAGAAGAAAGGTGTGGTTGCTTCAATATATATGTTTGTATTGATACATTTGATGCTGCGTTCGGTTGGTTCTTTTAGGGATTATACGATGCACTGCAAACATTTAAAGAAAAATTACTTTTGTAAAAAAATGGCACATACCTTTAAATTGCAATAAAAAAAATTGGACATGATCACGAGAAGAACAACCGATCCCAAAGCCTTAATTAAAATTTGTTGCCATAATTGAAGACATCTGAACAGTATTTTAAATTGCTACTGATCTTTGTACGACAGTCTTCAATGAACTTTTCACAATGTAAAACTCGAACTGAAAAGTTTATATCATTAGTTTCTATTTTGTTTAAAAACAGAAAGCGACATTCTTTTGAAATCGTCAGATGAAAATTCGCGACTTATTTTCACACAATAGAGGAGTTATAAAGCAGCTGTCGAAAAGGTTGCGCGAAATGCTAAAGCATACAAATACGAATTGAATTAATGAAATTTATACGAATGACATGATTCCAGACGAAAAACATTCCCAAGATTATCATAATTTAGTTTTTTTGGCGTAGGTTTTTAGCTTTTTGGTTAGGTTTTCTTCTTCTTTTTTAGTTTCTTTTGGTGTAGGTTTTTAGTTGTTTTTTTTGCTCAGTAGACTCACGTGCAATCACACATATGACGAAGTTTATTTAAAGATGATTGGACGAGTCTAATCTGATATATGTAATGTGCATGATGGCCAGTCCGATTTTCGGTCTGGACGCTACATCTCGAAACTTTTCATTTAAACAGCTCCTTTCTGAAAATGACCCTAACTCTTCCCTCACCGAAACTACCGCGTTCCATTTTGAGCTTTGTACTTTTTAATCTTTTGAAATCTTGAGGATTTGAGGAGGAAACGATTGCGCTTTTCCTTATGTGTGCAGATGACACCTGTCCACTTTATAAAATTAATGCAAATAATTTGCATTCGTTCGAGAACAATGTTAACGAGAGTTTAGCAATTGCTAACTCTTAGATGGTAGATAATATGCTTTGTATTAACTCCAGTAAGACTAACACTTTCCTCGATGCTTCCCGTGCTGAGTCGTTCAATCTCAATATAAAAATATTAAATTGATCTTTTAGATTCACTTCAATGCCTTGGGATAACGCTTGACTGCAAACTCCACTTGGATCCTCAAATCGAAATTGTCTCTGCTAAAATTTCTCTTCCGCTCCGAAAAATGTGCAATATAAATCTATATTTGTTTCGGCAGGTTAAACACGCCATTGTCCATTCGCTCCTCATGACGCTGGTTAATTATTATATTGATGTCTTTTTGAGTGCCCACGGGATAACTTAGAAACGCTTCTAAGTATTGTTAACCATATAACATGCTTTGTTTTCAGTGTTAAACTTAGAGACCGCATCTCCTCCTTCCTTCACGCTTTCCTAAAATTCTCCTTCCCTGATTATCTCAAATTCAGTTGGCTTATTTACCTCTATTCAATTTCAATCCCCAAGCCTTTTAATAGAATGACTCCAGTTCTCTAGACAGAACAGAAATCCTTTCCTATTAATACCACGTTTTTCTAAGTGATCAGGCGAACAATCTTTTACTAGCTTTGCAATGAGATGAAATTCTAATATTTCATGCGAACTTGAATATAAAGCGAACGCAGCAAACAAATCTGTTGCGGGCATTTATTTTATTACGTGTTTACTGACGTCGAGGGCGCATTCAACTCCAAACTCTGTGAATCGCCACAACGTCTTAGAAATTTTTTAACATGGTCTTAGGATATTTTCGTGGTCTTAGAATATTTCAGCTTATAACAAAACTCTCACAACTCAAAACGGGTTTCAAAAATATACACAGCAAAGTAAATGTACTCAAATGAATCTGTGCTTCATGGCTGCGTAAATAAATTCTACACGATTTCTACGGCGTATATCACGCTCCGTAAAGATCTCCACCATATTCACACCTTTGATTTTCTCAGAGGCTTCGGCAAAAGGATTTCTTACGGCTGGTACAAAACTGTAGATGTTGTTTCTTGTTGTTCTCCACTGCCTTGTTTCTTACGTTGTTGTTGGAAGGAATCCGATTCTGAATTTTCATCCTCTGACTCTTCCTTTACACCAAGAAATTGGTGTAATGAGAGACTATGAATTTGGAAATTGGTATTATGTGGGAATGTGAATTTAGTGCCATGTGAGTTTGAATGTATATGCTTTTGGAAATTGCAATGAGAGAGTACGCATTTGGTGTCATGTACTATTTGAGATGGCTAATAATCTCCGAGTGCAAAAGTTTAACATATTGAACAGCTGCACGATGTTTACAAATCAATGGGTGGTATAGGAATTTGAGAGAAAAACAGCTACAGAATGTTTACAAATCAATGGGTGGTATAGGAATTTGAGACAAAAACAGCTCCAGTCTGTTTACAAATCAATGGGTGGTATAGGAATTCGAAGTAAAAAATGGAAAATACCCTCGCGCTTACGCCTGAGATTTAAAAGAGGGTTTCTCGCACTTTCAGTGCGTACATAGCTTAACTAAAAAAGTCATAACTCGAAAATGAAACCTAGTTAACGCACAATCAGAACCCAGCTTTACGCCTAATATTTATGTTGGTAATTAACAAACTTGGAAGAAATATTTGTTTTGTTCTGTTCGTGTTGCTAGATATTGGAAAGCGTGAATCTGAAATCCTTCGCTGTTACCTTGAATACGTTTAGAAGGAAATTGACCACACTGCTCATTGTGTATATTTTGCTGCTAATAGAGATTGATGTTTACCAAATGCATTATATATATAAGACACGCCGTTTCGCTAGGAACATGTGCGCAACAATATTATCATGTCGCAATGCAGAACTCGAAATATAAACAAACGCTTTGAAAGAACGTAAGAGAGAGAAAAACTTTTATTCGACGTATACGTGGAAGAGTACGAAAACATGTTAGCTATAACAGAATATATTCAGCGAATATGTGTTAGTGTGTAACGGGAATCCTCGTGTTCGCTTGTGCGTGCGTTTGCTTAAGCAGTTATATATATGAGCAAAAACAATTGAATCTTCAATTTTGGTTTTCTGTTCTGGGGGCTAAAAGTCAGTTTTTGCAAATTGTACAGTTTTGCAATTGGACCAAGCGATGATTGAGCCACACCTTTGGGGCTGTTGCGTTCCGGACTGTGTGATGATCGATGGCTGATCGGTAATAATGGAGAAATAACGCCGACACAAGAATTTGCTTTTACGAGAAATATTGCATACGACTTAGCATGTAATTTTACGTTTTGTTGTATAATTAAACTATTGTTTGACAATTAAAATGTTCCTGAAGTGATTGGATGCTTAGGCGGAACTCACATTTGTTTTCCAAAAACCTACACAAGTGTTTGCTAGCTACTGTGGATTTTCCATTTAATGTTTATCAACTTTATTTAATTTGGTACTGTTTATTATTGAAATGGCCTGGATTTTACATCTTTCTTATATCTTAAGAAAATTTTTATAATTTCCTGCGCATATTCTCTTTATAAATGTATATGCATAAAATATTATGAAATATATATGTTGTTTGCTAATGTACGTTTATTGTTTATGTTTACCGATTATTCCTCACATATTTAGTTAACCTAAAAACTAAGAAATGTACGGATATTAAGGGTATAATCAATTTTTGAAAATTTTAATTGTTCTTATATCTCAATTTATTCACGAAATACTTAGAAATAGTTGTTTTGTTTGTTTGTTTATAGAAGAGAAGAACCATCTGGTCTTTTTCGGACTTTCACGCCCACAAATATATATAAAGATAATTTTCCTTGTTTTTTCTGCTTTTTCATTTAAATATGAATGATAACGAACAAAATGATAGAAATTCTTACGCGATTAGGACAAGAAAGTTTATCAACTCTTGGGTTAGTGGGAGTTAACTTTCAGAAACGTAATTACCCTCTGTTTGGCTGTTAATTTTTATTATTTTGATGTGAAAATTTTTTTATGATTATCCTTATTTTTCTATTTTATTTCTGCATATCTATCTATTTACTGCCAAACATTTTTCTTAGACTTATTCTGCCTAAAATCTGCTAGATATATTTTTCCTAATTATTAGGCAACTTTGTGCAATTTTCCAGAAATTATTTCAGCAATTATTTTAAATGGTTGCTTCCCCGAAAATATTTCAGGCCCATGTACCATGGAAAATTGTTATTACTATATCAATTCAATATCAAAATTAACTTAGCGATCACATCTAAACGGCCTAATAAATGGCTTCTTGCCGTCAGTATATTTTTCTTTCATTATATCTGATATGCGGACGGTGCGCTGACACTACTTTAGTCGCATACTATTACTACTATTATTACAAATCTATTGTTTCTAATGAAACACTTGTCATATCTTCTGCTTTTGTCACCCCTTTAGATCCAAAATATGGCTATACGTATTACCAGTTAAAATAAACGCTTTTGATTATTACGAGAAGGCACATTGCTCTAACTTGCACCATTCCATTCCTGCATATTGCACAGATGCAGTTGAATTAAGTGGAATAGGAATACAATACCAGTTTCAAGCACGAGAATTTGTAATACTGTAGTGGCGTAGTTGCCAAAGACGTCGTCATCAAATTGCGCATTCTCGCTTGGGGCGCTGCGTTCCACTCCACTTATCGTATATAAGTAATATTTTTGTAATTACGAAGTTTATGGAGCGAATTGGTTGTAATTACAGCCGTTAACTGACTTTGCCCATTTATGTCATAATTTGTTTTTGCACATGAAATGTATCTATGTAACTAGGTAATAGCTCTATGGCTTTATAGTTATTTAACAAATGAAATGGAAATACACGAAATTGACATTTGTTTGTTTTATATAAACAAACCACGTATGCTAAATATTAACAATCATGAAAAATTAAATAAAAAGAAGATGATGTGGAATTTGTGTTAAACCATAAAATGAAAAATGAATTTTAATAATGAAATGATTATAATCGATTTACAAGAAATTTAGATATAATGACTACGGATTAGTAAAAATTCCTTGTAATTGCAAGTAACATAGCATATGTCCTTTGAATTCGAAGATTATAATTTTGCATATTTTACTACTTAGCGATAACGAAAATTCCCTATAAGCGAATAAAAATGGACTGTACTGATATCAACTGTTTGAAATAACAACAGCAAAATATGATGTGTTGAACTGTTTCCGCCAAAGGACGACGTCATTGAAGAGTTTAACAGTACAGCCATCGAAAAAGAAATATCATTTTGCGTTTAACAATTTTTCGCACTACAAATGTTTTGACAATGTGAGCAATCCCTTTGTTTATCTTTATAAATTCGCATTTGCGAAGGAACGAATGGATGAAATGTTACTTTTCATTGAAAAGCATGCTTAAAGGGCAACAAAATTTTCATCAGCGTTCTTCGCAAACGCACCAAAATCTAAATCGATTGTGGGATGCAAGCTAGCAACTAAGCTGAATTCATTGCGTTTGGTCCACAGAAATGCTAAAGAGTGAGCAAAAGTAAATTCAGTAAAATTTTATTAGCGCTTTGTTCCTATTTCTTTTGTTTATACTATTATTGTTATGTTAGGATAAATCACAAATACAAATTGAAAGGAAAATGGAGTGACAACCGATGGTCCTGTAAAAATAGAGGATGACGACCATGTGTGGAAGTGCCAGCGAGCGGAAGTGACGGCGAGAAAGCTCGCCAATCTAGAAAGAAAGATTTATGTTTATGTAAATAAGATGGAGTTACTAATACACAAACATTCAGATTACTTACTACCGTTTGCAAATATTAGAAACAATTTACTTACTCGGTTTGAGATAGCGTTAGACGGGCAGAAGCATCCCGCAAAACCACTCTCGCCGGTCTCGTAGTGATACTTCCTAGTCCGTCGCGGTTCTCCTTATTTTCCTCTTCAATGAACGAGAATACATGAACATTACATACATTGTGCTGAAAATGTACGCATTGGTTAACATTCCTCAAATTAGCTCGATATTTAAAAATAAATTGTCCTACCAAATTTCTTTTTCCTCACAGTTCACAAATTTATTTTCACATACAGTTTAATTTTCAAAAGGAAAAATAGTTCAATTTCTAACATACATATATCTTTTACATACGTTTTTCCACAAACGCCACTCTAAAAGATAGTCTCAAATTTTTCTAATGGGTACGAACTCAAAGGTGAATGTTGTCTGAGAGAGATCGAACACAATTTTAAATATTTAGAAAAAAAAAAAAAAAATTTTTATATAAATTTTATTCACATTGAGGTGTATTTAAGAGATAGATTTTGAGCGTTCACAAACATAAAATAAATAAAATGTTAAATATTATATATATGTATACAAAGATTTAAAATAAATTACAAACGTATGATGAAAAGCACGACGATCGCAAAGAGCTGCTTATTCAGCTGTCGCTGGCAATGATGAAGGTGATGCTCATAACTATGACGATCTTTCTATGAGGTTGATGTTTAAAATAAGGATTATGTTTGCTCATAAAGATGTTTATGCTATAATGATGATGTAGTAATGATGATTTGGCTGTCTCGGTAAGCGTTCAGATTTATAAGAACATAACAAAACCAAGGGTCCACAAGCCATATAATAAAGGAAAATCATGCAAAAAACTAAGCAAAGCGAAGGTAATTAAAATTTTTTATAAAATTAACTTGCAAATTACTTATTTTTTGTTTTGCATTTCAGAATAGAAAAGATCCGCTAACAATGCCAACAAAGAGAATCGTATATTAAATACAGTAAAGTGAAGGTAAATATATTATTATATATTTATATTTATATATTTCTTATTTATTTACTCTATTTTAGATGAGAGAAAAATGATGTCCAACTCTCCTTGGTGTTTGGTGCGTGTTATTGAATGCGTATGCAGTAGCAATGGCGTATCATCGCCTGTGTGTCATAAAATCAATGTCTGATAAAAGATTACAATTTGGTTTAATGGCAAATGGATCACTTTGCCTCCAAAATTTAAGCCTTTACTCCAAGACTGTGTTGCAAAACCAGCAAATAGATAATTGTCTTCATCTTCTACCACCACCATTGTTGGTCCTCTATTTAATATTTTACCCAGCATTTTGATTGTTAGCTTTCTTTCTACTTTCTACTATTAAAGAAATTTATAACATATTCCGTCATAACATTACCAACTATTATACGCCAAGCAATCTGCAAAGAAACATATGCATTTCTCTTATCGAAATGTCGTAAGTAATCCAAAAGATGTTTTCGTATTTACCCTTATTTGCTCAGCCTTAATATCTTTGGTGTTTCGCCCGAATGCAAGTAATTTAAATGAATTTCCTAAAATGCATTGTTCTTGGGGAGTCAATGAAACATATTTTTGCTGCTGCTTTTCATTAGATGCGGAATTATCCATCTTAACAACTACGAAAGAATAACAAAATATTAATATCATTAATACGTAACATATGACTATATTTTCCTAGGATCCTAGATTTAACTGAAAAAAAAATTTATTCGTACCCTATTATAGTTTAAATTGGAAACTTTTCTATGCGTATATATACATTTATATAATTTACATGAAAATATTTCAAAATATTTAAAATAAATTTGTGGTTTACAAATTTTTTTTTTCTATTTTTATACAACCTCCCTGGTTTAATAATCTAAGCTAATAATCAAAGAACGTTGTATTCATTTGGATCTTTATTTTTAGAATGCGGCGAATTGTCACGACATCATGTGATCCTACGCAATCTGCAGGTATGCAAGAATATGTAAGACTTGTCAAAGATTTCTATCGGCGGCGGAATGGGACCTCCCCGAAAGTAAAGATCCGACCATACGCTATGAAGCCTTGCGCTATTCGAATGAAATTAAATCGAAATCAGAATATGTTTTAGTTTTACGCCATAACACTTTATAAAAATAAAAATTATAAAAGCTATCTTCGTTGTTGATTACTTATAGGTGCGGTGGGGTCTGGTGTAGGTAGGGATTGCGAGCACTTATGCGATAATGCAATTGGTATTTCGAATGTCCTGTGAAATGATGGATTTAGCTTTTCGGGGGCTTGAAGTTACGATATTTTTGTGGTTCCTTTGGTGTGCGTACTTGAGCATCTTGAGCAGAGTGTTTACGCTGTCTTAGTGGTTTTAGTTTCTCTTCTCAATTTGGTTTTATTTTGTCGTCCAGCGAATTGGAGTCTCACATTAAAGATATACGGGGAAAACAACAGCTTCAATAGCAATTTTTTACTTCATCATAGGTGTTAGCAACAAAACAGTAACAAAAAAATATATCGGTTATTAGAAGCTATTTTGATCATAGTTCCTGCAAGTGTCGACCGGCTGCACTTTCTAGGGACGATTCATAATTATAATCATTTTAAAATCAATTGAAAGAGTTCGCCAGCAAATACGAGATATAATCATATAGAAGTCATACAGAGAGTTTAGTTTAATTCTGGCGCAAACGATATTTTCTAAAATGATGAGCACATTATAACAAATTCGTTGGTAAAGAATAAATTTGGAAATTCAGTATGTAAGAAGATTAATAAAAACATTAGAACAAAATGTAAAATTCATAGTCCGTTTTTATGGTTTACTGAAAAAATGCCTAACGAGCAAATGTCGAACTAACAAGGATTTTATCGTAGATTTGGAAGCGCCAGAGTTATGAGGTTGTCATATACAAACGTTGTTACGTGGCATAAGTATACCAAAATCTAGTGTCCAAAACTCGTCATATTCTGTATCTATAGCCACGCACCTATAGAAAAAAAAACATAGACCTAGAACATACTTGAAAAGATATGAAAGCTAAGACCAACTCTTATTGCGAGTATGTTAACAACATATCGAAGTCTTCGGGGAAAATATATTTCAGAATTAAATGATAGCCAAAGTCAATCAAGTGTAATTGTGCGCTCAGTGGCTTTAAGTGCCGTGAACGTATGTCCAACGATAACACGTTCGGAAAACTGTTTGTTTCATTTGTTTCATTTAATTGCACACGTTCTTTTAATAATTAGTTATCTGACAACCTAGACATAATACACGTTTTTACACTTCTAAATGGAGTCACAAATCTGAATACATTATGACTTTTGAAAAGAAGAAAAAATGTTTTTTAATTTATTTTCGCTATTGCCAGAAAACTGTGTTATATTCTATAGCATAAAAAAGACTTTAAAAAATCTAATTGAATTGTAATGACGTTCCTATAGCATCCAATAAAGCATCAAAGGGATGAAATGCACCTACAATCAACACGGCAAACGTAATAATCTCATACAAATGTATACGAACAAAGTTGTGTCGAAAGAAACCGCTTTTATAGCTAGTTACGATAGCCTCAACGAAGAAGAAGATTTTCGCTGTGCCCGCAACAGCTAGGTCGATATTAACGATTACATGAAATTTCCCGAAGTTTCATTTCAATTATTTCCATATATCATAAAATTCTTCTCACGGTTTTCCGCACCACCCTA
>CCAG010018649.1:0-14640 GCA_001077435.1 Glossina morsitans morsitans | reverse complement strand
TACACCTAGCTATGTATATGCGTATACATCGAACAAACACATACAGGACGCACATGTACATATCATCTAAAATGGTGGAAAAGAAGGGTGGGAGGGTGACGGGGTGGACTTATAACTAAGAGTATAAAAATAGATAGATATTTGCCAGCGTATGCATGGGGATGTATACTATGGCAATAACAACCACAACAAGGAAAGCAAAGTAATTTAATTGTAAAAGTTCAGAATGCCAAGTTTATGGCAATTGAGTGTGTATGTGTATGTGTGTGTATGTGTGTGTATGGTAAGGTTTTATAGAGGAATTCAACAGAGCAATCAACACATCGTTTACATATATATTTTCAGGGAGAAAATCAGTTCATGTATATGGATGTGTGCATAAATGTAAAAAGTCACTTAAATAGGCCGGCAATCAACAAAACGAACAATCCAATTAAAAAGTACTTGAACTGTTGGTAACTGCAACTAAATTATGGGGCAAATATGAGAAGTTCTTTTTTCTTTCTCTTCACTTGTATAAGGATGTGTGTGTGTGTGTGTATGTCTCGGGCGCTGCTGCTGACAATAAAGCAAAGTGACAATAGCAGTAATAGTAGTAGTGATGATAATAATAATAGTAGTAGTGGCAGTCGCAGTAGTAGTAGTTGTGGTAGGAAAATTGGAGAAGGCTGCTAAGGTGTCAATACAGATATGAAGATGAAATGGTTTTGGTAAGAGAGTTGTGGACAAATGGTTGTGTGTTATTTGTGTATCACTAGGGCGAGTAAGAAAGAGATAAACAATGAAAATGTAATTTCATGGTAGTGAACATTATTATTTAAATACACTATATATTTGTATGTACATGGTCGGTGTTTGGTTGTGTTTGTTACGGAATGAGAAGAGGCAGAGGACAAACTTCTATCTATTCAAACGAACGAAAGGATGTTTTTTTTTTCGCTATGTTGGATGAGAGGATGAAAAGCAAAGTAAACAGAAAAAAACAGAAGAAATTATTTTCAAAGTTGCAGTTAACAAGAAAACATACGAGTAGAGAATAATTGAAGAGAAGAGAATGGGCTTTTTATTGATTTTTTTTTTTTTTTTTTTTCTATACAAAGGCTCCCCAACACATAACCCTCTAGAAACGAAATATTGTTCTCTATTGTGATTTGTGTTTTATGCACATCTTGTCAAACGACACTTGCTACTGAAGATACAAAAGGCGAACATTCTCCAGTATGAGAATAATGATGCAAATCTATGGTATTGGTACTGTTATGTACTTGTATCGGATGTTTATGTAACACAGTGCTTATGTAATTTATTTGCTTGCAAAAGTTCAAATTAGAGAAGAGTCTGAAAATTGCCAGAAAAACAAACACAAAAACTCTGGAAGAATTAACAACCAGTCATTAGGCAGCAGAAAAAGAGAATCGTCATCACATCAATCCCATAACAAATAGTTTCATTCATTAACAATCGCTTTAATACCATTGTAGTGAGATCAACAGTGTAGTGCTTTCATTTCTCTGTAACGATTACAGAGAGTTCGCTATTACGAATTGAATAACCGGAGTAGAGTTGAAAAAACCGGGTTTTACCGACTTGAAGGAACTACATAGAAACTATATAATAAACAAAATATTTTGTATTTTTCGTCATGATCCCACCGCTTACACGAATCCTCAATATTTAGCAACGTGGCTGCTATAGGATCAAAATAAAGCCCGTAAAAATGATCGCAGGACATTATAATAGCGATTATAATCTCCCGCTGTACTGTGCAAGGAGTGTGTCACTTTCTTCAATGTCCGAAATAACTCAGCAGTCTGACTAGTAACACTATATGTCGAAAATTATCGTTAAAATAATTTCAACAATTATAGATCGATGGGGTCGATCTCTAAATACCCTGCGGCCAAATTATGGATTACTGAAAGACTGGGCTCGGAAATGACCCGATCACATTGATTTGCAATCTGCTTCATGATTGTTTCAAGAAAAGTATTAAATTTATTTTATTAAGTACCTTCCTCTTTCTGTCCCTCTCCCCTCTCCCTTCCCCTTAATCTCCCTTTCTTTCTCCCTACATTTATGTACTTCACATCGTTCATAGTTTCACCTTAGCCAAACGACAAGCAGTGAATTTAGCTCACGGCAAGGTGACATTTCCCTAAAGCTCATTCACAGGATAAGACCGGATCAGACAATACATAAAACAGTCACAATTCAGAAATTATAGGCTGTAGGTCAGCCCCTATGGATTTTTCCATGGAAGTTTACTAAGACGAATGAGTTGCTTGTTGAAATTCCTAGCAAAAGCTTAAGGTTTCGATATTATTGGGTAAGATACTTAGGGCACTTAACAGATCTTTGGTATAACCGAACGGACCGGAATAACCGAGTTTTTTCGCTACGGCTTGAAAGTCTCTAACCATTTGCAAAGGTTTACATTTGTCCGTAGGTTTTAATGTTAACAAACGCATGTACTTTATAAATTGTACAGACATAATGACTGCAGTGTTTGTAATTTGCATTTGGTACAGTAGAGTCTAAAAGAATAATACCGTTTGCATTTTTCAATTGCATTTGATTTCGTGGCAACAAGAACTTCCTTCTTTTAATATATTCCACTGTATACGTGACGATGTGTGGGTTGTGTCTGGTGTTGGTGCTCCATGTTCCATGTACATCTGCAATAACAGACATGGTAGCGCTTGTCTATATGTCTGTGTGTGTGTATATATTTGTTTGCGACTGCACAACTATCAATTCTAAGTAGATGACACCATACAGATAAATTTGTCCCATTAAATTGGCCAAAACATGAAATAATTGCGAATGTAATTAGTTATAGCCTCCAATATACAGACCGAAGGGGAAATGCAATACGTCCATAAGCATATATAGAAGGAGAGAGAGAGAGAGAGGGGGAGCGAAAAGAGATTGCAGCTGAATGCACATGGAATGAACATAATTGTTTTTTTTTTCTCTTCGCTTTTATCCTTTTTTTTTTTGTACTCAGTGTGTCAGAGTTTCTGGCGAAGCGTGATTTACGCGTGACTGCAAATGCTACTTAATTTCGCACAAAAGTGAATTGTCTTGTAACTGTTACGGCAACGAAGACATAACATCATCATTTAAGTGAACATAAAATGAAGAAAAAAAAAGAAAAAAAAAAAACTCAAGAGAGATATCTTTTCACCCAAACACCTTCCAAGTACTTGTCATACAAAACCCATAGCTTTGCATAGATCTACTAAAAAAAGTAGGCTGTAGTTGTCGGTTGACTGCATTGCATTAGCACCCCAAACACCACCTTATAGGACAATTCAACACACAGCACAATGATTGTGATCTTCAGACAAATTTTTTATTTATTTCAACTTTCAAGTTTTTCTCTTCTCTTCTTCTCTTTCGTTTCTCATGATTTGGAAAACATTATTTGGTCTCATTCAATAAAAAGAAAAATTACAAACTAAGAAGAAGAAAAAAAACATTTTCTGTTTTTGTGCGAAATGCAGTTCAGATTTTAAAAAAAAAATTTTTTGTTCAGTAAATTGAATCATTATCGTCTCAGTCATCATCGTTGTAATCATTGCTGCTGCTGTTATTATTGTTATTATTAAACTCATAGGGAAAATTAATTGTGGGCCGAAACGGAGCGTGCCGACGCGGTTGATATGCACAATTCCTTGAAATTGTTCGGATTAAAATGTGAATGTATGTGCGCTTGAATGTGTATACTACACAACCCAGAGATTCACTTTTAATGCATGTAAGTTTTGTTCTTCTTTTTGTCCCCCACATATATTTTCACTTCATTGCTATTGTTGTTGTTGTTGTTGTTGTTGTTGTTGTTGTTATATTTTAATTTAATTCATGTCAAAATAGTGCGAAAATTACATTAAAAGTCAAACAAACAGATGCATGCATGTAATCTGCACAACGTGTGCGACATAGCGGGCTACTCACATACGTTCATACGTCACATTCCTACAAACTTGTATAAGTCATCTTTAACACAGAAATCTCACAACAACAAACAAATTAATTTAAGAAAAAAAATATCTATACATATATACATATATACATATGTATATATATATATATATATATATATATATATATATATTATTATATATTATAAAAACAGCTGGCAACAGAATGAAAAGATTGAAATTTTTGATTACAATTTCTTGGAATTTTTCACTAAATTCTTTCTAAAATATGACTACGGTTACGTTCGTACTTGGGCTTCGCTATCAAGATAATAACGACAATTGCATAAATTCTCTAATGACAGGATGTATAGCACATCAATTTCGGCAGCCGTGTTTGCAAAAAACTCTTTAACTAAAATAAAAAACCTATTTACAGAGATTTACTTACCCAAGTTAATGTTGCGCCACACGGAGTACAGCCAAGTGAGTCGTATGCCGTTCCTAAGTTTCTTAAACGTTATCTCCTGTAATTTTTGTCAAAACAGGATTACTGGCTAATGTCAGATCGGGTACTGCCTCTGGGAAGTCGTGCATTAACCTTTCCATTCAGTCAGCGCTTCATCGCTCATCTACCTTCAGCGCGAAAGCACTCATAATATGGTGTTCATCAATTATTTATATTGTCGCCGTCAAAGTGAATAACCTAACTGATTCGTCTACATATTTTTCGAAAATTGGCTGAGTGATAGTTTTCAAATTTGTCATCGTTTCTTTGTTTTTAAATATTGAAGTCAATCAAAGCGCTTTCTGCCAAGTACTAAGTTTAATTTGTTCTGAGTGAGCTCCGCCGCTTGTAATACACTTCCAAGAGCGTGACTAAGTTCAATTTCTTTATCTCTCCTTTTTTAAGGCTTTAATTAACTCAAAAAGATGTTTTCCAAAGCATGGCACTATGGCTACGCTTGACAGATTCTCACATGTACTTTCTAAAGGATGATTAAGTGGTGATCATCAATTCCTTTGGCTTATATCTGATTAAGCCGTTAATTGACTTAAAATGGTTTTCCCCAAACAGTCATTTTGTCTGTTCTGCTCTAGTCGCTTACAATGCCCTGACAGGAGAGAATTCTTGAATTGAAACTGATCAAGAAACGGGACCCATTTCAGACGAAAAAACAATGGATGCGATTTCGTGGTTACTATTTCGCATTCTCTTAAATATTTTTCTTCGGATCTAAATTATTTTCACTTTTACTTGTGACAAAACATAATATATATACGTTTACGGTTCAAGTTTTTTGCGACTTAGTAATCCAAGCAACTATCTGCGAGGGGACTAATCTATAGTCCCTTCTAGGTGTTTCGGCGATGTGAAATATACCCATTTTATGAGATAATTGGATACAATGGTCTGTTAATTACGTTAATGACTACAAAACTGGAAATCATGGCTTCGTTTTGTTAACTGAAAATCTTTAGTAATTATAAGCGACACAAATTGATATTATAACTGTTAGATTTATGATGGAGTCACGCTTGTTTTTTTTTTTTCATATTTTCTTAGTTTCGTTTCAACTTTTTTTTTTACTGATTTGTTCTCTATTTTCTTTTGTAAACATTTCACATAATAATGAGTTTAAGTCATTTAACGACCAGCTATATAAGGTAATTATTAGTTAAAGGCCCAACCACTGTTACGAATTGTAATTCAACAAAAAATTAATTTCGTTTTGCTTCTCATTATGTGGCGCCTATTTATGTATGTTGAGCATGTCAGGTGTGTATGACATTACGTTTACACATTTATTTGCGTATACACTGAGAAGAAAAAAAACGAAAACGAAATTTTAATTAAAATATTGGCTTCGATGTATATAGTAAGTTTATACGATTCACCCGTAGAGTGGGGAGCGGGAATATTGAAAATTCATTCTTAATTCGTAGAAATACGCCATAGAGAGAGTAATAAAAAAAGAAAAATTTTGAATTGGTTTGTCAATATCCGTCTGTCTGTCCATTTGCTCGCCTGTTAATTACTGAAAATTTGAGAGCGCCAAGAAAATGATATGTAGGTGCTTAATATAGTTTTATAGATCAATTTTCGAAATATATCCTACCATTAACCCACTAACAAGATCTTAAAAAACTCGAACAATCGGAAATTAGAGTAAATTTTGAAAATTAATGAGTAACTTCGTATCCACCATTTGGATATACGAAAAAAATATATATCATCGGCAAATATTTTCGCCTTCTTAAATAGTGGCTACTTAGAATCCGCCTTGAAAACGTTGCCCTTTTTCCCTGGTTTTATTTTTTTTCTACCGTTTTAAAAGTCGTCATGAATACGCCAGAAATTATCTAAAATGCACGGTGTAATATATTTACACTCGGGAATGCGCTATACTAAGTGTTTCAAATCTGTTTGTAATAAAACATAAATATCCGCCATATAGTTCGAAGACTATATAAAAGATGGACCAGTTTATAATTTTGTTTGGTTTGTTATATCGATAACCATAACTTTTTATAATTCTTGTCTACTAGTATTGAAACAACACCGTTGTGAAGTTATTATGAGTAAACGGTTTAATCGACCCTTCGTCCATAAATTATGAAAAGAATTTTTTATTATCAGACAGCAGGGCAGAAGTTCTGCTCTAAAACACAATTTTCGAAGATTTCTGTATCCTATATAGGCAGACGTTTCTCACCTTCTGATGTTGCTTGGATTTTACATCTGCAGAACAAATTCTTGCGCTTATACCTTCTTCTTACAAATAGGAAAATTGCGAAAAATGTTGTTTCTTCTCAAAGACGTGCAAGAGCGCAAAGGTTGGACACCTCTGTATAACGATGCTATATTAAAATCTTAAAACTTATCGGGCGAACAACACGAATATTCACCCTTAACATGCAAATCTGATTAAAACTCGCGCTTGCTGGTAGACCATCGTAGCGAACACCAAGACTATTCGCAACTAGTGGGCAAATTAAGTCAAAATGAACTTGCTTAATGAAAATTTCCAGCGAATATCATCCATTTACCTTTAAATTTCTCTTAGACCAATTATAAAGGTGCTGAGCGATCAGCTTCGGAAATGCTTGGGGGATGCTTTTCCTTTCTTTAAATGACCAATCACTCAGTCCCCTATTCGTGTAACACGGTGACGGCCAGAAAGAAGCTGTGAGGAAAGGAAAGATATAGGAAGGTAGTCGCAGACTAGTGGGTCTGCGTGCGTTATCGGTAAGTGTTATGCTTTTGCCAACTGAACACACACTATAGCTACGGCTAAGGTAAACTCTAGCGCAACAAGATTTTAACCCGCGAAAACTGACTTATTAGTCATGGTTTTTACCTACTCGGCTACTCTTCCAGACATCTTGTCATGGACGTACCTCTTTCTACAAGTTTCCATACAAATTTGTTTAATAAAATTGAGGAAAGACAGCCGAGAGAACTCTTACGCACAGTGGTTTTATACGAATAGTGTGATTGAGAATGAGCAGAAAATGAAGCTACAAGTCTAATATAAAAGGAAAGTTTTTTTAAAAATTCCAAAGATGACTTCAAAAACTTTCGCAGAGGTCCAAATTTCCTATCTTTGAATTGATGCAGACAACGTGTGTTCTCTGGAGATGACAAGCCGTGCGACAAATTGAACAGATTTTCATTTTCGAGATGACGATCATAAAAATCTTAAAAAATATGTCAAATTGATTGTCTCGCCAATTAATAAACTGAGAAAGTTTACGTTTTTTCTTTTTTATTAAAACGAAAAAAAAAAAGAAGAAAATTTAATCGCTTCGTGTTGATTATTAATTAGATCAAATTTGATCCACAAAAAAACATCGAAACCACAGGTAGTCGTGTGTGGGGCCAAGATTTCTTTACGCACATTTATTCATATAAAAATCAAGATTTCTGCCTTTCTGCGTTTGAAGAAAACATTTCAAGCAGAGAAGACGGATTTACGAATGTTAACAAACAGCGGCGTTGATGTCAATAATCAAATCGTGCGCGTACACCAACCAATAAAGTCTTAATAGGGCTTATAATGACCAGCTGAAAAACGTAGGTCTCAAGTCCATGTAAATGTAAAAGGAGATTTGCGTAAGGGTAAGTGGAGTTGAAAGGGGAGCGCAGCAGCAGCAAGCAATTAAATGTTATTTCCATTTAATGGTCGGATATGCGCGCCTGAGTCGATGGAGCACATTTGTTAGCTATTCTATAACATTTCGAATGCTTATGAATGTTTTTTTTTCTTTTTTTTTTTATTACGAGCACAGAAAAAAGTTTATGTAACTATAACCACAATGGCAAGAACAACAGCAATTGAGTTCAACTGTGTGTATAAAGTTTCGCTTGTATCGCTCGCTTGTTTTCAGTTATCATTTTGAATGCGTTCCGTGGTGCGTTGATATCGAAAAGCCATTAGCTGTCCAATCAAATATTGTTTCTTATAGAGTGACGCTGTATGTGGTCAACGCCCCCAACTGTGAGGCGGTGCATTGTAATTCACTCTCACTCATATCGACAACTAAACTAAATAACGTTTCAATGTTCGCTCTACTCTGCGCTCTATAGAACATAGAATTGTATTGTATGTATGTGTGCACGTGTATGTATGTATGTTTGAAAGGTTTTTATGAATGAAGATATTTTGTATGTAATGTTTCGCATTTTATCCGAATATCGTTATAATCATTTCGTTAGTGCGGTTCTTGTTATTGCTAATAATAAGCGCCCACTTGTTCATAATTAATAACGAACGTAACATTATTGCAAGAAACAAAAAAAAAGAAGAAGAGAGAAATAAATGGAAATCAACAAAGAACCACAGCGTAATCCCTTTTCACACTGTCTCATGATATGTAATATGAATTTTTCCATTTTTTTTTTTCGCATTCATTTACACCTGCTGACCAACAATCATCTGCTGAAGTTATAGAGGATTAAAAGGGAAGTCGAAAAGTTCAATAGTAATTTTTTATTAATTTCCTATAAAATTAAATTTTTTAATGGCTGCAATCAAAGAGTCAAATTGCATAATATATTTTCAAAGCCCTTTTTGGAAATAACACTTCCCGTAACGTGTTGTATGCTTCTTTGTGGTGACTGTTTCGTATGTGTGGCTTTTGCAAGACCCGATTCGATACTTTTTAGGTAAGTGCAAAAACGTTAAGCCTTTAAAAGATCAACATGCATATAATCACTCTATACTCATAGACGCTCATGTTTGCAACTAACTTGGGCATATATGCGTAAGGGGTATGTGCTACTTAGACCAACTGTTACGGCGGTATGGGTTCATTTGCGGAGGAAATATCGGCTTCGATAGAGCCGATCTTTAAACCTATTTAATTTTATTATGAAAAACTTTAGCCTTGATAAACCTTAGTTTTTTATGTTAACTCAAATCGATTGTCATAGGTGAAGGAAAAAGTTCGTAGCGTCTTTCGACATAATTCATATGCACCTTACTTTTATTTTAAATGAGCCTCTTCTTAAGGAACTAGGTGCCATTTTTGCCATTTTTATGGTAAAACCTCCGCATCACCATTTTTAGGACAAGTGATTCTTGTGTAGAATTTCGTAGAAAGCGAAACAAATGATCGGTGGAGCGGGACAAAGCAGAAACTCCACGATGAGTGTATTAAAACTTAGCATCCAAAGTCTCACAAATTTCGTTTCAAATAGTTTTGAAACCTCAAGTACACATTAGAAGACTATACGCAGAATGTTTTGAAAATGGTATGGAGGACAAGCTTTGTGCGGAGCTGTACATCTTTATATCTATATTATACTTCTTCAAAAGTTCGAATTGAAATTTTAGAACGCTACGCTTAGGGTCATTATGTCAGCAAAATTTGTTGAAAAAAAAAACAAGCTTAGCCATTAAGTAAGTTAGGCAGTCACTTTAGCTGGCGTCGGTCACACGGTCATTAATAATGTCATCTAAATGGCCCAACCGATTGAAAGCAGTTAAAGATATGCATCACGACTAAAATGAACTTCGCGTGCTTCGCATACCGCAGGCTACTGTCAGCTATTCTCTCTAATTAGATTAAAACTTCCAAAAGTCCTTGCACTTTTCTGTCTCTGTTGTGACTTTAACGCCGTAAGTGTAAGTATTAGGAGTTACTTGTAAAGTTGATAAGGCTACCCTATGCCCCTCTGATGTCAATGATCTCAAGCTAAGGTAAGACATACGATCTAGCTGATCTTAGGCATCATGTCTGCCATCAAACTTGCAACTATTTATTTGAGATACAAAAACAAAAATATGTTCCTCTATTACCAAAAGACCGACTTCATATTAGGCCTATTGAGACTATTAAGACTTCAAAAAAAAAAAAGAAACACTTACTTCCTCATTCCAATGCTTTGACCTGTTTGTCCGATCTGACGTGATCATCTGCAACACTTTTCTTAATTTTCTTTTCGTTTTCTATAGAATTGGAAGGCAAACATCAGGTGCTATTTATTCTTTTGAAAAAATTTATGTATTAACAATATTTTCCTTTCATTTAAATAACAACAACAACAACAACAACAACAACTACAATAATAATGATAATAATAATACCATTAAAAAGCCAAAAACTCATTAAAAATAAAAAATGTTAGCCATATTTTGAAAGGTGTATTTATATCGTAGAAAAAAAAATATATATAGCAAGAGAAACAAAAAAAAAAAGCAACGCAAAATTATCAAAATTATGATTATGATGGCAAAGTGGTTTGTTTGTTCATCTGTTTGTCTGTCTGCTTGGTCGAATTGTTTTTCGTACAATTGTTTGTTTATAAGCCACAACATTGCTGTTTGCGTTTTCAAAGGAAAATTTCCTTAAATAAATTTAAAATTGTGAGAATTTTTATAAAACATTAAATATGATTAAGAAGTTTTTACTGCCGAATCCAAATAAGAGTGTGTGTGTGTGTGCGTTTGTGTTTGTGTTTATTTAATGCAGACATAGCAATACAGTTAAATTGAAATACTTAATTGACTTGAAAATTCTACGGAAAATTTATCATTTACATCCAAAAAAAAAAAAAAAAAAAAAAAGAAAAAAGAAAATGAAATTATGTGAAGAGTTTTTCAAATGAATATGTCAGCACTTTCATTGCACATACACCCGGCACCCACATCAGCAACATTATACCTCAATACACTACGCTTGTGGGAGTCTATTGCTTAACATTGAATGATCGTTTGAATTGAATGCCGCTGAGAAGCAACGAATAAAAAATAAGAAATCTATAGTAGACTTAGATCGCATCTACGATGTCTATGGAGAAGTTGATGATGTCAGTCCTAATCGTTTCGCTTCAAAACCGACAGCCAACGGCTTAACAAATGAATCGCAAATTCGATAGATTTTCAAAGTATCATCGGGAACTCATTTTTCCAACAGAAAGCGTGTTTTTGATAAATGGATATAATTAAACCGATTTACATACTTGAGACTTTTAATATACATTTTTTATGATATGATATTAAGAAAAGTATTTGTAAGTGTCCCAAATGAAATAGAAAATTTAATATACACTAATGTTACTTAGTGTCGGTTAAGAAAAGGCGCATAATCATTAAGAAGCAAAGAACTTTACATACGTCAAAGCGCACAAAGCTCATAAATATGTCTGTCTGCCTTTCTATCTGACGTTCCAATTACAATTCAAAGTGATTATTGCACGAAAAACAGAGAAACAAAAAAAAAAAAACCAACTGCGTAGTATATATGGTCACTGAGGACGAATTTTTTAGGCCTTTCAAAACTTTGTCTGCTGTGCATCAGAGGAAAGAGAGAGAGAGAGAGAGAGAGAGAGTGAGAGAGAATTAAGAGAAGAATTTTATCTGTATAGACCTACATATATATACGTGCGTATGCATATATATATATATACGTACGTATACTGATACTTTAAAGACAAATGTGAATTTATTAAATTTTAATTTATATATGCATCCTTTAAACGTTGCAACTCCTCTACCGAACTTAATATACTTGCTGAGGTGAATGTGAGTAGAGTATTACATGTGCATACATTTAATTACCACAAATTCAAAACATTTTCAAATGTTTTTCAATTAACAATTACTACGAAAATTTATATAGTTTTATTTATATAGGTGTTGTGTGCGTTTGTATGTTTTTAGTTATTTGCATTTGCATTTGCATTTGCGTTTTCTTTAGCTTTAGTTGGAAGTTGATATTCAGGTGGTTGCTTTTCCGGGAGTCGATTTTGACCAAAGCGCATAAAACAATTTAACATAATACACGAGAGTTCGTCTATCCACAACAACGCATAAATTTGTATTTAAAATACATATTAAAGTGTAGCAGCACTTAAGTACGTAGATAGTAAAGAGAGCGAGAAGTTTAAAGTACCACATAACTATTTTAATGATTATATTTACGTACGCATATACTTACTTACGTATGGACATACACGTACACAAGTAAATGAGATGGAAATGCTATTATTATCATTACTTTTTAATATCTAATTACCTGAATTTATTCCAACTAAATAGTATTTAATTACTTAGTTCACATCTATAATTATACGGTCAAATGTATATATGCACAAATACAAATACAAATGCATAAACATTAAAGTGTAGAATTAGGGGCTACTATGAATATCACAACAACTATTACTATTACGACCACTACTACGACCACTTCACGTTAATGTGATAAGCGCGAGACTATTATTATTTGAATTAACACTGAAACAAGGTTCGTGCCCCCATTTGAATACCAACAAATATCGGTCATTCCTATCCCAATCAAAAATTGTTCATTAGCATATGCATCGAACATCGAACTATTGGAAGAGATGTATCTTGTTTCTCCGGTCGTTGCGCAGTTTGCAGTAAACAAGTCTTTCACATGATGGATGATGGAGTACTTAACAGGAACGAATACCGACTATTTTAGTGAAATCGCTTGGTTAGATTTGCCGCCTAGTACTGAAGATGAGACACAGTTGGATCGAGTCCTACCCTTTATTGCAAATGAAACTTTTAAGCTTCCTTCGTAATTACCACGGACTAAACTCTTCCAAGCGGCGAATTTTGCAACAAGCTACCTACAATACTTATGGTGCGACTGTGCTGCACCTAGCTGCACGTTCTACTTCTGCCATGGCTTGGATTCTTTTTTTTTTTCAGGATAAACCCAAAAGTCGGAAAGAGATAACCGTTTAATACTAAAGCAAAAGTTCACTTCAAATGGGAAATCCAATAAAAATTTCAAAATAGATTTAAAATTCGAAATATTTTTCTTTTTGTACGTTAATGCTATACACGGCATTGCTGAACGTTGCTGATAAAAATATAAACAAAAAAAAAAAAAAAATTGTTTAATTCCAAGTCCAATAGAATCACTGATAACCCCTTAAATTGTTGAATACGGGGGTAATGTTGGAATGCCTTATTTATTTGTTTTTATTTATTTATTTTTTCTTTTTTCTTCATATTCCAAATAAAGTAACGCTTTCACGTAATCACTTAATGTGTTTTTCCTTTGACCTTAAATTATACTTTCTACGTTTGTTGTTTTCTTTTTTCTGCTAGAATATTGATTGAGTGACAGTTCAAGTCGACAAAAAAAAAAAAAAACAAACCGATTGCATGTTATGTGATGATCAAGTGCGCTCATATGCAATTAAATATGATTGTCATAGCGTTTTCCAATTTAATTAATTGACTTTTAATTCACTGCTGATAAGAGCATGTAAAGTGACGGAGAGAGTAAAGTGGGGAGAGATCAGATCGCGAAAGGCTTTATTTTCACTTATCGCTTAGCATTGAATAGAGAGAACATTTTCGAAAATATGATAACCGTCGCTTTGCTGAGTCAACAGGTGATTTTTGACGAAGCATTTTTAAAATCACTTAGAGCTAATCTTAGCGTTCATACAAAGCAATGAATACATGCCTCGCAAATTTTTTGGTTTCACTAACAGTCGTTCTTTGTATTCCTCTGTTAACCTCAGTCTTTAAAATATGATGAACAACGTCTCAGTGTATTGATTAACTATTGATTTGTCAATTAATTAAATTTTAATTGCTTTTTGATAGATAATGTGCTCGTTGTATGTGTCTCGTATCAGTTTATGCCTTCAGTGATAATCTGGTTATTGCAACAGAGTACATTGATTAAAACATAATAAATTATTATTATTATTAATAATTATTTAAATTTGTTTTGATTGATTTAATCGCTTGCCTGCGTACGATGTGCAATCCGTGTGTAGAACGACGATAACAATTTGTTGTACTTGAATGAACTGAATATTTGTTTGTAATGGAAAGAAATTATCACACACATGCTTTAATAAGGAAACAATACAAAGTGCAAACCAATGAAAGCTATAAAAAAAAGGCACGAAAAGCAGAATGTGTTAATTAACGAATCGGGCAGCGGTAGTAATCCTTATAATCGAAAATTGTACCTTAGAATGCCCGACCGTCACGGCTCGGACCAGATCCCTTCATCTACACACCCACCAGAATAAGCTCTTTATGGCAGATTTTCTAACACTTTTCAAGGCCGCGAAGAGTACGATTAACTAACACTGCTCGATGATTCACCAAGGGTCAAACCCTTGCATTTTCGGCAAAAGAAACTACCAATTATACCATTAGATGAAAAATCGACCCTAAACATTCGTCCACTGTTGTTGGAAAGATAATGC
>CCAG010018648.1:0-12735 GCA_001077435.1 Glossina morsitans morsitans | reverse complement strand
ATCGAAAGATGTCTTCCTTCAGCAACGTAGGTCTCACCATGAATATTTTAGTAACAAGAATGTCAGGCAGCCCACAGCGTGGGCATTTAGATTTCCTGTAGTCGCGGTCGTAGGCGAAGATGAAAACTCTTTGGCTATGGCCGAAGCCAGAGAAAAATCAGGCCCCACTTTTATGAGAACAACTGCTGGCTGAATCGTAATGTGGTATAAGTAACCTGGAGCACCAAGGGCTAATATATCTACGATCATTGTAGGATTGATAGACGGCAGATAACTGTTGTCAATCGGACACATCGGACACATAAACTTAAAGTCTGTCGTACCCATGCCTGGTCCACCGTAACATTGAAAATTATTCACAATACTTTTTCGAAATATTCAAATTGTTATAGGATCATTAAGCTTTGTGGAACCTGTCCACCAATTTAGGGCTATATCCAATCCGGGAACACAAGTGAATTAGAAGACCAGCAAAAATAGTTTTAACTTCCTATTTTTTTTTATTAATAGCGTACGGACAGATGGACAAAGACAGTATAGTTACCCGAGAATCTCGCATTCATTAAAAACTTTTATGCCTTTAACTGAGAAGAATATATTGCGACCTCTTCTTGTGGCGCTCCAAAAGGAAAACGAGAATGACACAAAAAAAATTCTGGAATAAAGAAATTTTATTTTCTTTTTTTTTGTAGTTTTTTTTTTTTAATTCTTATAGAACAGGTTTTTTATTTACTTTTATACGTTTTCTCTTCTGCTAGTTTCGCTACAAATTCTTGAGATTTTGTTGTAAAAATTTGATGTCTCAATTAAATTGCTGATCCAATCAACTACTGTACAACGTATAGATAGATGAAAGCTTTAACATAATTTATGGCTGATAAGCTATCCAACGAAACGCAAGTGAGCAAGTAAAGTGAAGTAAAACTAGACGACCAATTGATCGATCATCTTCAGATAACAAACAATATAACTGAAAAACAATAACAATAATAATCATAACAGCAACAACGATAACAACAACACCAATAACTGTAACAGAAACAAGTTAAACTTTAAAGCAAACATTTTCAATGCAGTTTCAGGATCTTTGTTGATTAAATATTGAAGTTATTTTATATACAACAACTGATCGTCATCATCAGTGCCCGATGATCACCTGAGAGTCTGAGAGAGAAAGAGAAACTGTAACGATCGAGATAATTATGGTTTTTCAATACTTTATGTGTAAGACGTTTTCTGTATGACAAGTAAACAACAACTTCGTAATAGCAGGTATGAATTATTCAATAAGAACAACGACAACAACATCATTCAAAGAGCAACAACTCTGTGTTGCTTACGGTCTTTTGCGTTATTATTACTCTCGCATAAATGTCACCATAATCCACGGCCCACGAACTTGTTATCCGTACAGCCATTAAGACACGTTTATCCATCGTCTCTCCATGTCCACTAAGATTTTGTTTAGCACAAGTGCCACTCACTTGCCTGAGTTGTTTCGAATTGGTGGACAAAAGAAAATAATCAATATTTGCAATTTACATTTATTCCATTGTTTACAAAATTATTATTTTTTTTTTTTATTGCCATTATTGTTGTTCTCGTCGTCGTTCTCATTATTATTATTATAAATTGTGAGAATGTCAAGATTATTAAAATGAAAAAAAAAAAAAGTAAGAAAAAACATACACAACTATTTTATGACAACAAATTGCTTAACGTTTATGAGAAATATTACAAAATTGATTTTCTTCTCCATCTACCTGCCTGTTGATAGCATTAAAGTTCTGAATCTTTCGATCATTGTATCGTAAATAGGTAGAAACACGTTGAGAAATTTTATATAAATAGACGCGATAGGACAAAAATGTTCAAATCAATTAAAAACGTTCTAGTTCTAGCCAACACCAGCCATTGCGTACTTTATTCTACCTCCCATAATGCTGCGTCTCATTTATTCTCGTCATAAAGTACTAAAAAGTCTCATGAGAGAACCCATGTGGTCGAAACTTAATACAATAAATTTAGATGTAAAATCAATTTTTAAAATCAAATTTCATATTAAAATGTTGGACAGTAAACCATGTTGCCTCGTAAAGACTTACATTTCATAAGAAAGCTTATATATATATATCGCAATGAGTCCGTATGTGGACCGCCAGATTCCAATTTTGGTAAAGCCATTTTTGTTCGTTTCCAAGGACTTATTATTCTTCATTTATTATTGTACTGGAATTAGACCTTATTACCGTATAAAGGCTTTGGAGGGGTTTGGAAAGATAGCTTTCTTAACTGATCTTTCGACTTTGAAGCAAGCTCGTTACTTTAGAGTCGCGTCTTGTTATCCGATTCGATGAAATTTGCAAAATTACATTCCTACAGTGCAATTGTTCCAGCAAGAACATTGGCTTTATTACCCAAGGAAGTCTTGTACTTTGCAATTGTAGGGAAGTAGTGTAAGAAATAGGAAGTGTAGCCTCAATAAGCTAAAAGGTAGTTTATTCAAGCAAGCTTACTTTTCCTATGGCCCCGGTATGATCAAGGCATAGAAGACTGCTGTCACAGAAATAACAATAAATTTGTAAAAAAAGTCTTTCGGAATTTAATACATTTTCGACAATGATTTTCAAATTCATTTAGTTTATCCTTAAAGTGACTTTTTTTAAAACTTTTTCGCTTACAAGGATATTTTCAAGCTTGGAAAAAAGTGAAGGTGGGCAACGGATGCTGCCCACAATGCAACGCTATAAAAAATTTACTCAATTTTGTGCTTTGCTAGGAAAACGCTCATAGAAAACAAGCGTAAATTTGCCTGCAAACGCAACTTTTTACATACAAGCAGAGGGACAAAGGATGAAAGTTTTTTCCAAAAGTGTCATACAGTTTGGAAATCTTTAGTTTTACGCATGCAATATACTTACTCTGATGCAATCCCAACATTAGTAATCTCGGCGATAATTTTACAGGTACCCTGTGATCACTAAGTAAGGCAGACTTTTCACAGAAATCCACTTTGGAAGAAAAAACTTTGAATACATATAGTAAGTTACCCTGAGTACCCTTACCCTGTAAGAGCATAGTAAGTGCTCTCGATTTCTTAGATTTCAAACTACACTCTTTCGAAAGACAGCAGCGATGCACTCGTAAATTACAATAGTATATGATAATCTTAGTTAAATGGGAACCAAGATCGTTGATTCCGATATCGAAAATATAATATTGACATATATAGTCTAGCAGAGTGTACTAACCGAGAATGTGTTTTTTTTCTAGCATCGATAATTTCACAGCTTTGCTTTGTCTAGTGCGCACGAAGGCCCAAAGTCGATTACAAGCCGGAATCGAAGAGAAACGTGGAGACGAAGAGGGCGAGAGAAATGCGCCCAAGAAAAAGTCTAAACGTTTTCCTTGAATGCCATTAAAAATTTTTTTATAAAACAAAGCTTAATTACAAAACCTAAGCTATAAATGTAACGTCACACGATAATCAGAACAATAAAATTACAATAGTAATAATGAAAGCTTTCGAATTAATAATGATCGGAATGAACAAAGTTCTGCATTGAGATAAGAACGTATAAAAACAATTTTAGTTTTTTTTTTTTCAAAAATTAATTTTTTCAATATATTTTCTTTTTTCTTTACTGTTATTTTTTTTTTTCTTTTTAGTATATTTTTATATTTAACGGTATATTTTTTCTGATGTTTTTGTTTTTTTTTTTTGTTTTGTTTTCTTATTAAATTTTCTCTTTACACAGTTGATAGTATTAAATTAAAATTAAATTTATTATTAATTAGGATTTAAATAAAATAAAAGCTAATTTTTCATTTTCAATTAATAATAATACTAATTCTATGGTAATCGTTTTTGTATATAGATATTTGTGTGAAGTATTTATATGCATAAGAGATATTTGCGTGTGTGTGTGTGTTATCGCTCGAGCACAAATACATAATGAACCGCATTACTAATTAAGTCGTGTCGTAATGTTAGCGACATGATATTTTTTTTCTTTGTTTTTGCTTAATTTATAGAATACAAAGTACAGATTGGTGAGTTCAGAGCGAGAGCGACAGAGAGAGTAAAAGATATTAATGAATTAAATGAGAACGACCGAAACGATGTGAGAGAGAGAAAGATGAGCTGTTCAATAGGTGAGAGAGACTGGGGGAAGGGAAAAACTAGATATAGAGAGAGAAAGAGAAAGCAAGAGAGAGAGAGAGAAAGAGAGAGAGTGAGAGAGTGCATATAAAATGAATGATATGAATGAGTGATTAGGGGTTAAGCTCTATGGTTATAAACTACGCAACTACAAGTAGGTTTGTATATCTATTACTGCACAACTGTCTACCACTACAAAGACTAAAAAAATTATCCAATTATAATACAATTATAATATATTGTACAAGCTTATCGCATTTATGCATGATTCTGTTTGTAGTTTATTTGCGTTTTTTTTCTTTTTGTTTTGTTTATTTATTTATTTATTTTTTTTTTTTAAATTAAATGAACGAATGCCAGAGTGTTTATTGTTTTATTTTGTTTTCTTTCCATACATATATATACATATATACATGTATATATATATATATGTATATATATATATATATATATATTTACATACAAATTAACTATTTAGAATGTTATACAAATTGCAATTTATATCAGTGATGACAATTTAATTTGTCGTCAATTTGTTTTGATCGGAATTTTCTTCATACATACGCCGCGCTTATTAAATTATCAAATTTTTTTCTATTTTTTTAATTGTTGTTTTTTTTTTTAAGAAATTATTAGGAAACTTGAAAAGGTGCTTTTTGCCAATAGGTATTTTTACAAAAACGGAATATATGTGAAAGCGTTCTGACTTTTATGTACAAAAAATTGCAACTTACTAAATTTTTTTTTTTGTGTCATTTGTTGTTTAGGGGTTTTGTTTCTATTTACAAAACTATTTCAATTTTATTTCTCATTAAGTGTTAAAATGCGCTAACATCACAGCAATTGGGGGGAATTTCAGTTTTCAATACAAATAAAAACGAAAAAAAAAAAAGAAAAACTAGACGCACGTTTTTTTAAACACTTGAATTAAATGAAACTGAAAGTTAAAAAAAAAAAAAAAAAGAACAGTTGATACTTTGGTGTTTTCTTCAAGCTGATTGTTCAGTCACTCATACATTTTGGTATTAACCCAAATGCATGAGACCAGGATGAAAGTAACCAGCCATAGCCCATTGCGCTCCGGGTCCACCGCGACCTAAAGCAGCCATTTTAATTTTTTCAATTTCAGCCTCCTGTAAACGTTTCGCTTTCGCTCGGCGATTTTGAAACCAAATTTTCACCTGCGTCTCAGTAAGGCGTAGCGATGAAGAGAATTCCGCTCTTTCTGCTATGCTGAGGTATTGTTTCTCACGGAATTTCTTTTCCAGCGACAGCAGTTGCTGCGTGGTGAACGGGGTACGCGGTTTACGATTCGGTTTATGTTTACGTAAATTGCATTTTATACGCGGCGGTTCATTGTTGTCTGCAAATGAGTATAAATTGTATTAAATAAGAGATTGAAAAACAATTTCAATTAAACAACATTTATGGCGCAGCCTTCACCAAACAAACACGAAAAGCAATCAATTACCACTCGCGATTAATGTGTTGACACCACAAAACGAAATAAAAAAGCAAATGTGACAGAGGAAAAGCAAAAAAATAAAAAAAGGTCGGGCGTCTTCTCGTGTAATGCAATGAAAAACAAACAAAATACAAAAACAACTGCGACTACGTATATAAACGATAACAAATGATTTCCATCATCATCAAAGCCATCATCAATTGACTTAATGGGGAAATCGTTTTATTTACAAAGTACTTGCACAAGAGAAAGTCTTGACAAATGGTTGAGAACGACTGTACATTGCCCACCGCCACTTAATTTATTTATTAATCTGAAAAAAAAAACTTCTTATGGAAGAAGCATGAAAGTAGTCGCAAAAGTACACGACTTGACTGAAAAATATGATTGTCGATGAATTTTATAAGTTTAAAATTAAACACGGCACAATAGTTGAGAGCTACCGATAGTGAACGGTCTGAGTCCGTTTACAAATACTAAGACAGATCCTTTGTCATTGTGGGATAGAAGACTTTAATTTGAAAGATGTTAATCCAATTAATATTAAAGCTCAACTTGATTACACTTTAGGATCAATTTGATCATTTACTTATCACTGGAAAATATTAGGTATCAGAGTATAAACGTGGCCGCCCCAGTTGTCAGGACAAACACCAGACAAAAAATCAGTTCAAATATCCATTTGAAAAGGAAAAACTATGACTGATGAGTGAGGTCAAGAACAAATCAAGAAAAACTAAGAAAATTGTATTCGGCTGTGACCGAATCCTTTCCGATCATCTGACAGGGTGCATGCCAAACTTTTCGGAAGATGAGTATTACTCCGTGCTTCGGTTGTGGCTATAAAAGGTATGTTTTATGCTCCATGGCAATGCCTCAGTTTATACATCCGTTATGGCGATAACCAAAATCACAGATGTCAAGTTCGAATCGCGAGACTATGTTAAAAAATAAAAATATTTTTTTCAAATTTTCCAAGATCTTCTTTTCTGGAATCATTCTCGTCGTTAACAATTAACCGTTCAATTAAATTGTAATATAACTAAGTGCCGTAACCAAAGTGACCTTTAGCGGCATTTGCCGTTTGAGTAAAGGTTGGCGCCTTAAAGTAGTAAACTGTTGTGATAATTACCTTTAATGCATAATAACAGTAATTTAGTGATGAATATTATATACCCGTTATAATTTTAATCGAAAGTTAAACATTCCTCACACTTTACGACAAAAGAACAAAAAGTAATTAAAATACGTGAGGAAAAGAAAAATTACTAAGGAACTCAGGGGAAATTCTTTTTTAAATTTATGAAAAATCTTATGATAAATCCTTCTCGAACCCGAATACGATAATCTTTTAAACTCGCCAAAGTTACAGTTAAAATATTTATTGAATTTTCACTAAGGCAATTAAGTTAATTTGGTTTTAGACTAAACCAAGCTGAAGAACGAATAATGCACCAGCGCAAGTTGCCGTAGTTTCGGCATGACATGATTACAATTATTACGATAAACTTAATAAACCTTTATAGCAGACATTCAATACAATTGCATTGGGAAAATAATTGAATTTAATACGAATGGAATAAGCAAACGCAAGCATTTATTGTATTATTATTATTATTGTTGTTGCTGTTGTTGGCATTGCTGCTGCTGGTGCTGCCACCGTTTAACTGTATATTAAAATGTGCACTAATTAAAAATAAATTAAATTTGTAAGCAATGTACGGTTGACATGAATGCGACGACATCTAACGAACGATGCCAAGTGAAAAGCAATAACAATAACAAAAAGCTAACAACAAATTTGCATACAATTGCAAATCAATTAGAAAATGTGGCCTGACAATGGTTTTTATTTGTATTTGTATTTGTATTTTTTTTTTTTTGTTGCCTTTTCTCAGTTTCAGTTTTCGTTTTGTTTTTTAATTGAAACGCAAACCAAGCTATAACTTTATAAGTTATATAAAAGCAAACGATTGCATATATTTTTTGTTTTTTGTTTTTTTTTGTTTTTAACATAATGAATGGCAACGATTTAACACAATTGCATTTAATAGGCAAGGCCAGCCAATAAATTTGGTGTCTTAAGCGATTTGTCAGAGAATTTTTTTCCTTTTCCTTTTTCATGTTTTTTTTTTTTTTTTAGATAAAAACTCTAAACTTAAGTGTCTTCATTTTATTTAAACGGTTTGTTATTGTATTGTGGTCGTTGTTGCTGCTGGTACTTCTTTTTTGCTTTCTTTTTTTTTGTACTTTTATAATTTTTCAAGATTTTTCTTTCTTTTAAAACTTAAAACAGTTGTGTGCTGACATTGATTTCCCCATGAAAACTAGAAGCAAATGCAAACGAAACTATTTAAGGCATGCGTTTAAACAAACAATCAAACGAACGTAAGGGTGTTTGTATGTGATGTGATGGGATTTTATTTTGCAAAAAAAGAAAATTGCGAATGCAAACTTTATTGCCAGAAGGCAACTGATCTCAAGTTAATTTAATTTGGACGAACAGGAGTGAGAGCAAAAAAAAAAAAACAAACATTTTGTTTGAAAATGGAATTCATAGGAGCGCTGGAAGAACAAGTGAATTTTTTTTCAACAATTTTAACGATAAAAACCGCAACCATGCAAATGTTAAGCAGTCAACACCAAAAGAAAAAAAAAAAAATACATATATACATAAATACACATAGGCGTGTATATATAGGCAGGCATATTTAAGCAAGCTAATGCAAAATAACTAAACGTTAAAAGAATAAAACGAACGACGACGAAAGAGCATTAAGAAGGTCACCCGTGATATGGAGAGAGAGACTGAAGCCCAAATAACCAACAGCTACAACAAAAACGGCAAACCATAATTTATTGCATCATTTGTAAATAATGCATGAAACAAAGCCAAAAGCAATACAATCGTCATCATCATCACCATTGTGATCATCATCAACACACAATCAACTCTTAAATCAAGTAGAAAATAAAGACAACAGCAACAACAAAAGACAAATGAAAGATATATAAAGACAAATGCCCACATAAACATACGTACGTACATACATACATACCAAATATATACACATATGTATATAAAATAAACACATACACATCTATATGTACATGTGTATATGTAAAAGCCTTAACAGCAGCCGCATTTAATTTTACAATTAATTTAAACCTTAATTGAAATGTTTAATAAGAAGCATACAAACATCATCAACATCTGAAAAGGAAAACTTCTTAATCCAAAAAAAGGAAATTCTTCGAACCACAAAAGTCAACATAAAATAACTTCTCTACGTACAAAGTACGTAATGAGGGTAATCATGTCCACAAAAAGAAATTCTTAAGGCAGACAAAATACAAAATGAGCCAAGCCCTCTTTATCAATTTTTACACAATTTTTAAACGAAACAAATTCAAAAAATTCATAAAACTAAAAAAGGGAGATTTTTTTACTTAAGAATTTCTTCTTTTTTTTTTATTATGGACGGGCCACGTAAATGTATAATGCAAAGATGTGTTTGAATGTTTTGGATGCTCACTAGTCATAAGAAAAAATATAGAGGCTTCTTGTCCTAGTTTGTGTGAGTTCCTATCAAATTTGGTAATCGAGAACTCGCAACTGCAATAACGCTCCTCTAACAAACCAATTTTGTTATGAAAATACACTTTTTAAGTGACGGAAACCACGAATAAGAAAATGGCTTGCGATCTGCGACATCTTTGTGGTATTACTCTGATAAGCTATATGTGTAAGCATGACGATGTTTAGAAAGAATAACAGTCCAAGGAAGAGGGAGAAAGGGAACGACAGACGTGGGTAAACTGGAGTTCCGATTACCTTTCAAACTTCCGAGAATAGATATAAGAGTCTAGCGTTTTGATTGTCATTACCTTAGTCATCAAAATTAAGAGAAGAAAGTTTAACGTTTAACTTAACACAAATGTTCAGAATTGAAATTCTCGAGGACGAAACATTTAGCTTTCGTTCATAATTGTATCCGTATTTGTTAAGAAAGAGAAAAAAAGTGCAGGGAAAGAAAAACTAACAAATTTTCAACGTCTAACAAACTCAAGCGTTCACTGGTACAAAATTGGGAATTTTCAAAAAATTCATTTAAACCCACTCGACTTACAGACATTCGGACTATCACCAGAACACTTTATCTTACACAACATATTGGCTTAACATGGCGAGTGTTTTATTTAGCTTGTTTAGTACACTTTTGTGGCCTAATCGGAAGAAGTTTGACTCTGACGTCTAATTCAAGGATTTTTCTAATAGCGTGGGGAGCGCTAGGAAACAAAGAATGCAATTTTGCTAGAATTTTACAGCCGAGAACAGCCCTTGAGGTTCTTTCGTAAAATTTGCGATTATGTCCACAGCAAAAGCAGCGCTTTTATCGCGGTCGGATCGGATTTTGCGCATAACAGTTCCACTACTTGACTTTTAAAACAGTGTAACTATTTTTGTAACATGTTAACTTGAACTAAATGTAAATAGGCTTGATGGTAAGTAATACCACTACTACTCCTGCTACTACTACTACCATTGCCACGCAAGGTCGCTCGAAGCATTATTTTAAAGAACAGACATAACCTCAACGCTGATTAATCAATCATTTTGGAATTTTTTCAAAACGCTTGGTATGAGAAACAAGTTTATGTTACATTTTGCCATTACGAAATTGAGCATAAATTAAAATTTTTATATGAAATAACTAAAGAAATAATAGTAATTTATAAGAGAGAGAAAGCGCGTTGGGGTTTTGCAAGAAGTGCAAACAGATTTGAAATGAAACTACTTTCACAAGCATCTTACAAGATTTCAATATAAAAAAAAAAAAAAAAAAAACAAATATTTAGGAAAAAAATCGCACGATCTCATATTTGGCTAAAAAAATTAAGCAATTTTAATTCAATTGCCAAATTAGAATTTAATTACGATTTACACACGATTTGAACGTACTATCAAGTGATTGACAATTTTAAGTGAATAGCAACGAAAAAGGTGCTAATACGAAAAAAACATTAATTGGCCTTAATTTTTCGTATATTTTTGGTTAAATGCGATATTGTGTGGGCAATAATATATAGTAACAGTACCAATAACAGTAACAGCAGCGGTAGCAGCAGCAGCAGCAACAGCAGCAGCAACAGCAGCAGCTTAAGCGCATATCACTCGATAATACTTGAAATTTTGAAAGAAACCAAAAGAAAAGAAAAAAAAATTTGTGGCAGAAAAATAACAGATAACAACACTTTGACTGCAATTAAATAAGGCAGTGTTGCCGATGTTGTATTTATTGGATATATCTATCCATCCAAATAAAACAAGGAAAGAATTTCAAACTAATTTGGTATTAATTAAACAGAAACAAAAACGTAACTAAATAGTAACAGCAACAGTAACAATAACAACAACAGCAATAATAAATGAAACTGAAACAGACATGATTGGTTATGAAATCCAAAGCGGACACAATTGATGCAAGTGAGTAAGTAAGTAAGTGAATGAGCAAGTTTGCGCAAAAAGCAAAAAACCCAAAAGGGTAAATAACTCAAACAACGGCAACGGCAACGGCAGCGACAACAGCAACGACAACAGCAACAACAACACAAACAGCAACAGTAATAAAACCAGCGACAGATAACTGACACTCGGGCGTATAATTACATAAAATGTAAAGCAAGATTCGCAAAAGATTGTGAAAACGTTTTCACTTTAAGGCGAAAAAATGATCACTTACAGCAACGACGACGACAACAACAACAACAACAACAACAACTAACTGCAATAACATCAGCAATAGAAAAAAAAACACGAAAAAAGACAAGTCGTTGTTATGATGTTTTTTTCTCATTTTTTCCTATTTTTTTTGCAATTTTATTTTATTGCAATTAAAAATCCGTGTATGGTTACAAAAATTGCAATGCGTTTTAATTTAATGAAAAACTAATTGCTAAGCAATTTGCAACGCATTGCTATTTATGATATACAATGCGATGTGTTTGTGTGTGACACAACATTTATTTTATATGTTTAGACATTTCGTTGCTTGTAACAAATACTCTTTCGGATGGCAAAAGACGGTGACAAAAACGGGGATGATGGGGTCGGGCAGAGAGAGCGGATAAGAAAAAAAAACTCGTGGATATTCAACCACGTATCGGTCATATTATAGCGACTTTTGAACAGTAGACACACGCACACATATGTAGAGGAATATGAAGACATGTTGTTTTTCAAAGAGTCAAACCACACATCAATAAGAAAAAGAAGAAAAAGACCCAAAATGGTTGGTTGGTTGCATTTACAGCTAATAGAAACAGCAACGATATGAAAGACTGACTCTGTGTGTAACGTATCTGCAATGGCATCATAATATACGTTTAACGCTACTGCTCTGATGGCAGTTCATCAATTCATTCATTCGTCTTTACATTCACATCAGCATTACCATCATCATCATCATCGTCATCCACATCCATCAGTCGATCCATCCATCCAACCATCCAACCATCCAGCCATCCATCCATCCCTCCATCCATCTATCCAGCTATCCAACCATCTATCTATCTATTCATCCATGCACAAGCATCGTCATCATCGTTCGCATTATAATCATTGTAAATAAATGCCATATAATAACAATAATAATAACAGCAACAACATATTATTATATTTGTTATAATGCCTCTGAGAGATCTTCATGCCTTCATTTGCTATAATGTTAATGCCTACATGGGCGCAAAGCGTATATGTGCACAGTCCGCGTGTGTATGTACGTTCGTATGCAAGCATGAGAGTATGATTTTAAAACAAGCACCCTGGAATTAATTGAAAATACACCATTAGCTTCTACAACTGATGACTGAATATGACACATAAATAAAATGAAAGAGATATGAACGCACATATATACACACGCACTGACACATGCAGTCAATTATAATTATCATGACCATTATAGTTAGTTATTTACACTTAAAAAAATTATTACTTCATTTGAAAAAAGGAAATTTGGGTTTTTCTTTCTTTTTCAAAAGTTCATTGACGTAAAACAATTACGCATGGTCTACACGGTCTAAAGACAGGGAAATTGCAAGAGAG
>CCAG010018644.1:0-36222 GCA_001077435.1 Glossina morsitans morsitans | reverse complement strand
ATCAATCTATTATAGAACGCCAAATACTTTTACTAACCGTTTTTTAACGCGAAATTCTATATAAAAAATATAATAAACCCTTATAGAGAAGAGAGGTTCAAATTTTTAATATTTTATGATGAAAATCAATACATAATAGGAATTTGACTTGAAAGATAACTTTAGAAGAATCGAACCACGAGGGCCAATTTTTTTAATGGTATCCCGCATAAGGCTTGTCATCCTTATATATACCTTTGTTGCTATATATATATATCATCATATCAGATCTAACTTTTAATATTTTGTGATGAAAATTAGTTCATAATGAAAAATTTTGCATAAAAATTAACCTCATTTGGTATAAGATTTATCATAAAAAGTATGCCTTTATACGAAAAGAAAATAAAATTGTTGATGAATTATCACGGAAGTGATATAAGCCGAGAAATTATATAGGATGATTAATGGTTGGTCTTGCCAGATTATAACGGTTTTATTTGTTGTATATTAAGTTTGTGGGGACGTAGGGACTTGAGACAGACCCACATTTTCTTATACTGAGGCTTGATTATCTGTCTGTCCTTCTGATGTCTGCCCATGTATACTTATGTTCAATCTACGATAATTTTTGGATCACTTTTTCGACTACACCCCATATGACGTCTTAGTGCAAAAAGTCTTTGGACTGAAAAATAGTGCAAATTTTTTTTTTCTGATTTTTCGACAAAACTCGTTATATAATTGTATTTTAGCGTGCAAAATTTGGTTCGACACATAAGGATTGTCAGGAAATGTGAACACCTTATATACCAAAAAGGCCTAATTGTTAACGTTTGAACTACGTTGGTCTATTTCTTGGACATCATTCCATATAAGATTTCCCATGAATACGTAAGTAAGCTCGTCACAAAAACATTTAATTTTAAATATTTTATGTTGAAAATTAGTCAATAGTAGCGATTGAGGAAAAAAAAATGAACTCTTGGAAATTTGGATCACCTAAGTCTGTTTGTTCAATGCTAACATATATAGGGGTTATCATGAGAAATAGGCTTATAAATAATGTATATTTATAGATAAAAAAAAATATATATATTTACCTTCACTTTATGGTGAGGTCACTAACCTTCTTAGTTCCTCGATTGGATTCTAATTTTCAGAAACTAAGATAAATTATTTTTAGGATTTGGGTAAAAGTTCAGCTAATGTGGCGGCAGAAGGTGCTATCCTTAATGAAATGTTAGAAATCGATTTGCAAATTGAGTTTGCGAAGCAGTAACTGCTGGCAAGTTTGACAAGTAAATCAGGTTTTTTTGTTAGTGGAAGAGATTGATTTTTCTTTTTTACGAGAGAAAAAAGAAATTAATAATATTGTATTTACCTTAGAATGACGAGACGTTTGTATCGATGGGCTCTCTCCAAGTTTTAGCGGTTAAGAGTATTGCGAGTGCGTACCCAAGTAAGTTTATTCGGTGCGTAATTCCTGCGGGGCACGATCCTCGATCGTTGCTTGCACGCCCTTGCCCATGTTGCGTTTCGTCATATCTTTCCTTATCGTTGCGTCGAATAGGTCGTAGGCTTTGTCGAATGCCTTGTTGACGTGTGGTGTTGGAAAAAGTGTGGTTCTTTTCACAAATTAAGTTCTACAGTGTGGTTCTTTTCACAAATTAAGCTCTACATTGTGGTTATTTTCACAAATTAAGTTCTACAGTGTGGTTCTTTTCACAAATTAAGTTCTACAGTGTGGTTCTTCTCACAAATTAAGTTCTACAGTGTGGTTCTTTTCACAAATTAAGTTGTATAGTGTGGTTCTTTTCACTAATTAAGTGGTTCTTGTCACAAATTAAGTACTACAGTGTGGTTCTTTTCACAAATTCAGTTCTACAGTGTGGTTCTTTTCACAAATTAAGTTCTACAGTGTGGTTCTTTTCACAAATTCAGTTCTACAGTGTGGTTCTTTTCACAAATTAAGTTCTACAGTGTGGTTCTTTTCACAAATTAAGTTCTACAGTGTGGTTTTTCACAAATTACGTTCTACATTGTGGTTCTTTTCACAAATTAAGTTCTATAGTGTGGTTCTTTTCACAAATTAAGTTCTACAGTGTAGTTCTTCTCACAAATTGAGTTCTACAGTGTGGTTCTTTTCACAAATTAAGTTCTACAGTGTGGTTCTTTCCGTGGTTCATACTTACAAGTTTAGGCTCTTATATGAAGAGAAAATCTAATTTCTAATCTTTTACAACGGAACCTGGAAAATAATAAAGTTTTTAGGAAGTAAATTAAGTTTGCAAAATTTGTATCATGCTATGTGATGCTTTCCCTCCCTCCAATAATATGCCATTTTCGGTATGTTATTACAAAAAGAAGTGAATAACTGTACTAAGAGTAACTGTACTATAATGTTCTTAATTGCTTTTGTAATAAATTTTTATTTAAAAAGAAGATAAGATTAGTTTTTCTTTGATATTTAAATGAATTCGTTTGTCTTGTGTATGCACCTTGCATTTCTTTTCATGTGTCAATCAATTGCTTAAATTTTCGATATATATTTATATACGAACTCTCATTGCATATGCATAGCATATTGATAGACGTGAGTGTGTTTGTGTGTATATATATGTCTAAATCTATATCTCATTTATCTATAAGTTAAGCTGTCAGCACGCATTTTGAATAAACATACATTCGTTCATCTCCCACGACATTTGCCATTCTCCCTATAGTGCTGCACAAATGCACACACACACATACATTTATAAAGTAACGAATGTGAATTATTGTTATGTGATGTATGCGTTTGTACAACAGTATAAGAGATTTACGAAAGAAAAAACAAAGAAAACAAAAACAAGTTAAGTAGTGAACGTTAGATTGGTTGGAGAAGGTGGAGAGAAATAATAAAAAAACAAGAATAAAACATGTGGGCGCTATTTTATATATATATATATGTATACATATGTATGTATATATATGTATATATATATACAGTTGTTTTTATTTTTGTTGTAGTTGGCATGCAAACATAATAACTGCACGCAAATGCTGTCAAGGTCTCCTCCAATCCCATGTTGCAGCAAATTTAGTTTATTATTACATTTCAGATAAAGGTGTAACTATGTGATGTTGTTGCAACAACAGCTTTTACACATACACAATTATATACATATATGTATATACGTATATACGTATATATATATATATATATATATATATAATTAATAATAGTAAAATAGTATTCGACAAGATATCATGAGATTAAAGTTAACTAGTATTTGGGACAAATAAAAGAACACATCACTATAAACATTACAAACGTTTTTATGTCGTTTTATAGTCTTGATACACACTTGAACCGCTGTGAAAACTAATTAAATGAAAAAATATATTGAATATAATGTTTGCATTTTATTAGATGTGTAAAGATGTCATCAGAAATTTTTTCAAACGCAAAGGAATATTAAAATTGTTTTTCTTTTCAGAGTCCTAGTATCAAGTTCTCTTTTATATCAGTCATACAGATGTATCGTTTCCTTTGCAACGTCCAGAAATCCACTTCAGCGATTTCATAATGCATATACATATACTCATATATACATACACTTACTTCTCGTTTTACGCTACAAATACGTTCCCAAAAAATTCGCACAAAAAGATTTCGTGTAAAAAAAGATATTGGCTATATAAATATAAATTATAGTTTGAGAAACCTAAATCTAAAACTAAATTGCTTGAAAAATACATTACGTCCTTACTCTACGCAAGATTCGGCGAATCCCACTCATATACGGATATAATCGATATAATAAAAAAAAATCATAGAAGTATCAACAAAAAAAAAAGATCTTTAAAAGTATTCATAAAAAAAGTTCATGGAGTATTAAATAACGTGTTAAAATAAAACAATTCGTGTAAAAAGGCATTTTTTCGTTTTAACTCGTGTTAAAACAAATTTCGTGTAAAACAGAACATATATATATATATATATATGCTTATATATTTACATGTATTATATACATATATAGATTGCAACTACTGCTAATTTTAGTACTTTTAGCCTTAAATTCGTTAGAGAAACATCTGGTCAAAATTTAACCATTTGCACAAGTGGGCGGGTACGCTCCAAACTATGCTTAGAGGCTCTTGACGGTATTCCACCAAAAATTTCAGATGCTAATGGGCGACGAAAGTTTGTTCAAAACTCTCGATACCTTTGGGCGCTGGCGTAATGTGGGCTATGTTATGCTTGTGTACTGGTGTACTCAGGACAAGAGTTCTAAACAGATAAAAGAGATTTATCCACCATCTAAGTTCATTAAAGAGACTACACGGATTTCTCAGCGATCTCACCCATTCATCTTCAAATTATCTGCATAACGCATAACGGATTACCGAGAATCGTGGCTCTTTAACCGTACGGCCCGCTTTGAGACCAGACTACCACAAGTAGTTTTTCCCACCGTAACTGATGTCTCAATTTTCAGTTTTTATGCTTACAAACTCTACTCCCTTTCTTCATCTCTCTCTTCCTTCTATAAATCTTCCTGATCCCCACCGGCTGATTTACATATAGGCTGCGAGCTTCGTCGCTTAAAAACAAAAAAATTAATGCAATTATTAACTCGCCGACTTTTATTATCATATTGCCTTTCGAAAATTTAAATTAACGATTAAAACTAAAAAAAAAAAAAATAATGTTTATAAATTTACTGTTAGTCTTGAGGTCAAAAAAAAATATTCTCGTTCTTATAACGAATATACTCTTTGAAAAATAACAAAATTCGAGATAGAAATAAAAATAAGAGTCTATAAAACAGTCTTAGAACAGTCCTAAACACTCGCAGTCACGACGGATAGACATTGCTTCATCGATTCAGAATTTCAAGCTGATCAAAATATATATACTTTATAGGATCTTTGAAGTTGTCTTTTGGCTACACAGGCATACAGATGGACAGATATGACTTAATCGATTCAGAGTTTCACGCTGATCAAAAATATAAATAATTCACAGGGTCTCTGAAACTGCCTTTTGGACACGCAGGCACACAGGCAGGCAGATGTGGCTTAATCGATTCAGAATATCACGTTGGTCAAAATGTATGTATTTTATAGGGTCGCCTCTAAAGACTTCTTTTGGGCACACAGACGGACAGACATGGCTTAATCAGCGAACTGTGCACAACGTTCATACTCAATAGTTTCGTTACGAGCCGTAAATTGAATTATAATGCCTGTGTAATATCTGTTGTAACCATTCTCTTGGCTGCAAAAGTACAGCTGTCGCCTTCAAGCTGTCAGCTGTCGCGACAAAAATAAATTTCCAAATAATTAGCCACTCCCATCTAATATCGTAGAGCATTTATTATTATTATTATTATTATTTTTTGTCCTAGGATAGAGAAAGTGAATATGAAAAGAGTTGACTACAATTTTCTTAGCTGTTTTTATTCTTTTTTCCATATGTATGTATATATATATAAATCGAAATCCAAAAATAGATGAATGCATATAACGTTTTATATATAGTTTGGAAAAATAAAGAACTATCTGCCCTAGATACGGAATGACTGTGAGTCTATGAGGTACATCTTGGTAAGATATGTTACGAAAACACACGTGAACACAATGAATTAATTTTTAATCCTTAAAATATTGTAACCTATCCTTCGTGACTTTATGCGATTTATTCGACTACTTTTGAAATTAACTTTGTACCGGAACTTATATCTACAACACTTCAGTTCTCGTTCTGGTCTCGTTCGTTCGAATATTGAAAATCAACTCTCAACTCGATTCAACTTTCATGACTCACTTTCGACTAACTCGACTCACGTTTCGACTCTCTCTCTCTCTCAATTGCCTTTGCCTTGCCCAAGTAATCTGCCTATACACTCTTTTTGCAGACAAGTTACAATTACCTAAACTCATCGCGACATTTTTAATCCATTGTTCCGTTAATCCGTTTTTTCGCCAAATTTCTGCCAATTGTTATAAATCCTTTCCTCAGTCACCGACTGCAAGATGCACGTAACGCGCCATTAATACAAAAAACTTGGTTTTTCGCTTTTTTAAGAATTTCATTTTTTTTTTTAGGAAATCGACTAATTTTTGTGAAAATTCAATGCATCATACATGGCATTTCCGTAACACTGCCCTTCACTTAATCTTGTTCGTCGTGAACATGGTCATTTTCAAAGACTATCAGTCTGCTTACTTGTGCCACTTTAACTAAAAGTTTGCTCTTCGAATGTTTCCGGTTGCGATAGACTCGTGTCAGTTATTCTCGTGATAACTTTATATGCTCCTTCTCAGTCTGGTTGGCAAAACTACCGAAAATTGATTACTATACGATTAGTTATTCCTTGTATGTGTTTAACGTCTGCACCTGACATGAAGTCTTAATGGTCTTAATGGTTGCCTACAACCATCGGCAATCGAGAGGTAAGTTGATTGACGACCCCTCAGGGAGAAAGGTAGTCCCCATTGAAGGGGGCCTTTCTACCCTGAAGTACCGGAATAGAAAATGGGTGTGGGCCAAATACTCGTTTAGTGGTCTACGTCGAGGCCTATCTAAACACCTCTTAAATAGCTCCCCGCGAGACTTTGGGGTAACCACAGCCACCACGAATACTCCCCGAAGGGCCGTACCCAGCCGTCAGGCAAGAAGGCATTCTTCGGCATTCCGATGGGTTGCCGATTGGTTATATTATTGGTATCCCTCAATAAAGCTCGCTTCCCGGCTCTCAACCTCTCATTTGCGAATTGATTTCTGTTTGCAAATGGTTTTGTCCGCCATTCGCCTTTCGGGTTATTTTCCGCTCCTTTTGATTTACTGCATTCCTCACAGTTATGAATCCATGCAGCTACTGATTACCAGCATCTTACTCAGTATAATTTCCGTTTAATATCCTTAACAATTTCGTAACATTAAGGTGCTCTCCGTTTAGCCCCTGATGGGGTTCTTTTATGATTTTTTCAGATTTGGCTTCGGGGACCACCAACAAGTTTTTTGTACGTGAACCCATTTTACTGTACCATATCCATCAAAGACATCCATCTTCGGAAACAAGGCTTAGTACACTTTTGCTGTAGGATTTTCGTTATCGACTTGTTCCCCGGTAGCAGGTTCATCCTTTTTACCATCTACTACTACCTTGAGATCGTCACCGGCCAACTGCGCGGTTCTTTCGCTAACTTCACATTTGTCTCTACAATAGTCCGGCAAACGACAACATTTTCCTTTTCGTCCTTTACGATCTTTTCTGCCTTCTGGAATCCTTTAGGACTTTTCTTCATTGTTCTATCTACTGCAGTCATCCGCCAATTTATTCGATTCTCTATTAACGTGGCATTTATGCTGTACGCCCACTTTACTATCGGTGGACAAACTCAAACGAGACTCTTTCTGGCAAAATTTACATTCACGAGTCACGCGTCCAACTTTGTCGTAATTATAGCATTTGCGCGGGGTTGAACCAGATCTTTGCTTGCTTTTATGCTGCATCTTCGGACATTCATCATAGAGCACTTTGTAGACGCCATCAATTATGGAGGCTAGAATATTAGAAGCACTGTCTCCAACATTATTGTATAATCGCTGTTTCCTTTAAGACTTCGACTTTACTCCGTAAGGTTGTAAACTATCTCAACATTCCATATATTTTTCCTTCCAAGACTTTACATCAAACTGACTCCTTACTTTAGTAACTACTTCGTTGAGGGAATACAGTCTGATATTAAATTAGCTTACCCTCCCTTGGAGTACATTAATTTTGCCTCCAAATTGCCGGTACACTTCGTCTGTATGTTGTTCGTGTCACAATTATCCTGACGTTTGTTGATCTTTGCCGTCGTCTTGTCAATTTCTGTTTGCATTTGTTGTTACCCTGCCTCCCTTTGTTGTTGCCCTGGTTGCATTTGCTTTTGCATTTGCATGCGATGTACTTGTACCATCTTTACCCTTCTCTTTGCCGCGTTTTTCATCCGCGGTGGCTGAATTTTTGGTTCCTCTAAAGTTATCGGATTGCTGTTCCTTTTGCTTTTGTTCTGCAATTTCTTGTACGGCTGCAAAGCTTTGCTGCGTTCGCCGTATCATAGCGCCAATATACGTTGGTGCCGTCCGTCTCTCAACGGTTGTAAGTGTATCTTCTTCTTCTACAACAGCGCGTGTCGGATAAATTTCATAAAAACTGTTGCAGAATTTAATGTCAAGGTTTTATATGCTCGCCGCGGTGAAGTCAATAGGTTTATTGTTGCGCCCAGGATAATGTTTATCACAAACATTATATAGACGGATGGACACACAGACGGCCAGACGAACATGCTTAAATTGATTTGGAATTTGGTGCGTATCAAGAATATATATACTTTGTGGGGCCTCTGATGCTTCCTTCTGAGCGTTGCAAACGTTTCGACAACATATATTTACTCCTCATCTTTCGGTGATGGATATCAAAATCTATAGTCGATAAACAAAATTAATTACCATTTACCGTTTACAGCTCATAGAATTCGTTCTAAGCCATTGTCTGTTGCAGTTTATTCGACAGTTTTTCCAAAATTTTCGCTGCCAGATATTTAAATATGATTATTATTAAAAAAAAAAAAAAAAAAATACATTTTGTTCTTGTTGTTGTTATGTTGAAGTCAAAAACATGTTGATATTTCATTTTTTTTTTTTTCTTCTTTTTATATATCGCCTCTGGCATGCATCTAAGTCTAAGAGGCACACATATATTCGCATTAATATGCTTAAGAGAGTTGGACCCAAAAAAAAAAAAAAAAAAAACAAAAATCGCGTTTCCATTCAACAGTTTATAAGTAGTTGTCGTCGTTTACGTTTGACTGTATGCATGTATATCCCCGCCATATAATGTTAACGAATAATCAGTAAAGCCGGTACCAGCTACGAGTGTGGTACAGGTGCCACTATATGACTTTATACACCGATCACTGACACCGACCGATGCCGACAACCGGCATCCAATACGAGCGATTATGTAACCGGCACAAGGAGAAAATCGTTTAAATACGATTGTAATGTAATAGAAAAAGACAAACCGAAATGTAAAATTGACGGACAGACAAGATTTATTTGAAGTTGAAAAAATGCAGTACAATAAATATTTTGCAGTTACAGCTATTTTTTCGTATCTCTTTGAGTTAAGCGATAAAAAAAAAAATAAGAAGAAAATATACACACTTGTTCCTGGCATTAGTTTTTGTATGTGTGTGCGTGTATGTGCATTTATATATGTACATAATGTATTTGTATATGCGTGCCCCTGTGTGTGTGTTTATATATATGTGAACGATTATTGCGAAAATGTTACCAAGTGCAGCTGCAGTGCCGTAATGTGCGCTTGTATTATAGTGCAACACCTTCACTTTATTGCCTAATATACAAAACGGCAATAATAACAATAACACAAAATTGCAACGCAACCGATATTTCTATATTTGCCAATCGAGGTTGCAAATGTAATGAATTTGTTATAATGTTAACAATATCCAGTAAATACTCAATATCATAGAGTCTGCAAAGCATGCTTATGTACCCAATCAATTTAATGGTAAATATTTGTCCATCTGTCCCCATTTTCTCTGGGTTTCGAAAGCTTCTAATCTGCAATACAGAACTTATCATAAAACTGTTTGGATATTCTATAGCTTCATAGATTTTCTTGTGCTTCTTCTTATTGTTACAGAGTGATGGCGTGTTGTTCGCTATATATTTGCTCGAACGCAAAAGGCTCAGTTAGTAACGTATGGCGTGTGGCGTCCTTTTTAGTGCTTCTACTTTTGAATTAGTAGACGGGGTAAACATCTTCTCAGCCAACGCTTTAACAATAGAAGCATTTACTTAGTGTTCTTCTTAAGCATAGTGAATAATATTCTACTACACACAAGTCTTCTAACAAATAGGTTTTCTTGTATATTACAGATGGGGTTTTGGCTTAAGCCAGAAGTCGAAAAAAACGACAAACAATTCATTCAGTGGTTAATACTTAATACTCAATACTTTTTGCTTCTGTGAAATCATTTCTTTATTCTGAGATTCTTGCTGTGCTGTTTGATATAACCTAATAACCTTAACCTAATAGTGAAAGTGACATTCATTATCGAAAAGAAAGGGAAATAATACGTTTTATCGGGTCACAATGTACTTAACGATGGAAAATATATCGAAAAAAATTGTTCCATCTCGCATTTCGCGTTTAATTGATTTTTCACTCGTTAGGTTTGGCGAAAGGAAAAGAACCTTAATAATAATTTTTTACTAACTTTTTCTTTTCTTTCTTTTTTTTTTTTTGACCAATACGTAAGAGGATGGCAGGCATGGCAGCGGTCAGGAAACGTTATAGGACACAGGAGTCTTGTATTCAAGTATGTAGGATTTGAAATTGGAAACATCTGGAGAGGTGGCAATAGCCTGTTTGATGAAAATTAATTTTTTTGAAAAAAATTTTAAACTTAACCTGTTACCTCGACTATATAAGAGAGGGAGCTTAGAGAAAGCATTATTTGAGTAATAAGATACTTACGGTCTTACAAAGTCCTTGTGTTTTGCTAACAATTTTTAATTTTGTTACTAATCATAAGCCGTTCAAATTGTTCGGCAACACGCATACCGCAAATCCGATCGTGTTCGACGTTATATCTTCTATAGGTATAGTAAGCATAAGTTCGTTAATTTCTTTTGTTCGATCATGTAGATAATACATGATCTCGTATATCTTCTCAATATTCTTGGAAATGCTTTTCATATTTTGAGTTTTTTTTTTGCTTCTTCTGCCTCAACCATTAAAAGGGCGTTTTAAGTTTTTTATATTGCGCTTTATCCTAATTTTAATACTCCTGATGTGGACGCTATCAATCATCATTTTTTCAATAATCAATTAAACGCTGTTAAGAATTGACCAGACTTAAATAACTGTTACGGGTTGCTTCCCCTTCGTGGGATAAACAGATTTGAACTTTTAGCGGCATTCGATAAAATCAAGTCCAATGCGCCAGGAGTGGATTGTTTCTCTCTCAAGTTCTCGTAATTAATATGGTCATAGATTGATGCTCACATATATTAACCATATGCTCACTAAATCTAAGTTTCGCAAGATCGGGAAATGTGCTCGTATTATTCCTATCAGGAAAAGTGACAACTCACTTGATTCATCGAATCTCAGGCCGACTTCAATCTTGCCTATTCTCTCGAACGTCTTTGAACATATAATTAAGGACAATAAACCCCTAGTCTCTGACTCTCAGTCAGTCAGCGCGGTTTTAGAAAAGGGTATAGCTACTACTTCTTTGTTACTGACTGCTACGGATTCGATGCGACGTACAATAAGTGTTAAGTATATCTCGGTGTTATTTTTACTGGATCTAATTAAGGCCTTTGATAGGATGTCGCATGTGCACTGGGTGCCTAAACTCGTGCGGGACTTTGACTTTCTGAAGTCAGCTGCTGCTCTCGTAGAATCCTACCTCTCGAAACACCTCGATTGTTGGCCCTTTACTCTTCACCGTGTACATGAATGATTTCTTTAATATGTTGAACGTAGGTTCATGTTAGGCCTACGCATTTGTTGATGATTTAGAGACTTTATTTGCGGGAAGCTTTGATAATTTGGAAGGATATCAAACTAACATTGACTACAATTTGGATTGCATTTCCCATTGGGTGGCTGCGAACGAACTTACGGGGAATTGAGGTAACACATTTGCGATAATGTGTCGATCCCCGTATGTACATCTGAATTTTGCTTTAACGATAGATAGTGCCAATGTTGAAATGGTTAGTAACTTGAAATGCCTGGGGGTAATTATCGATAATAAGTTATACCTTCAAGCATACATAAATTCTCTGCGCTATCGGGTGAGTGCGCTACTTAGCAAGTGTTATTTTTTGAATGTCTCCGGCAGGAACCGAAGGAGCTTTTTAATCTCTTTCCTGCCGGCAACTCAGTTCGCAATAACCCTCTGTTGGTTCCTCGAGTTACGTGCTCTCTGGCCCAATTCTTTAAAGTAACAGTTGTAAGAGCTTATAATAAATATCCTGCTTAGACAGTTGCGAAAATTTAGATGCTCTTATCTCATTTACAAATGTAGGCTTTTAACTTTGCTAGTCTGTGGGGTTGTGGTTGTTGTTTTATACTAGTTTAGTTACCCTATTGTTTCATGTTTTTTTTTTATTTTATTTTACGCATGCCTTTCCAAATTATTCTCATGCAAAATTACTTTATATATCAACAAAGTACAAATTTATCTCATGATATCTTATGATCGTAAATGGGAGAAAAATTTTATTTGATGAAATACTATAAAACGTTTCATCGGATCGGACTAGAACATTTTAACTTGTCTTATTTTTTTTCTTTAAAGAAAAAACTAAAGACAGAATGGTAGAACGCGTCGAACCCTTAAATACCGTACATTACCTTATAGTTATTTATATAGCGACTTTTCGTAATAAGACCTTCTACGGGAAGTAATCGTAAAAATTGATCGCATCCGAACTCTTTTCAATAGGACTTACCCTTGGGCCAAAATACGTCAGTCTCCCACATTTGATCAAAATATTTCACAAATAGTGGACTGTAGATGGCTCAAGACGGGCAAACCACGCTTAAATCAAACCAAAAAGTGATTTTCAATCGATCGGTATAACAATACTGACGTGTTGCATATATCCGCATAAACTTAATATATCCTTATACTACAAGTGGTGCTTATAAGCCGAACAATTTCATAACAAGCGCGAGTGGGTCGAATACAGTTATTCTTTAGTAACTTATATATCTTTTTCCAAATATTTTTTACCTTTTTTTTATTTATCTATTAAACTTGGATTAATCCTAGTTTCCTAGGGGAAACTTTTTTCTTTTACGACTGCGTATGGAACAAACGCTGCCCCCTGTTATCATCAAAAATGTCCTTTTCGCTTACAACACTTTTTAAGAGAAATACCGGCACTTTTGGTTCGTTTTTGTGGATTCGCCAGATTACTTACTGGTTTAAGCAAGAGAACTGGATTATACAAGATGCCAACAAAGTAAAATTGATAAGCTTAGACTTGGCTCTTTCTTATACCCACCATTGTAAGGGGTATACTCATTTTGTTTTTTTCCAAAATATATGTAACACCCAAAAGGAAGCTTTGAAGGTACCCATAAAGTATATATATTCTTGATCGGCGTGAAATTCGGTGTTGATTTAGCCATGTCCGTCCGTCTGGTTGTCTGTGTGGTGTGTGTTGTTGGCATTGTCCTGGTCGCAAAAATGAAGATATCGACTTCAAGTTTGGTAGAAGCATTGGAAGTTTTTACACGCAGGTTGGTATTGAAAATGGGCTAAATCGGTCAAAGCAGAACCGCGCAGTCGAGCGTAAACCGAACGCAACTCCTTTTGTTTCAACAAAAATTTTTGGATATTTGCTCGTTACTCGAAAATTATTAAAGTTAGAACCCTAAAGTTTACCACATTTACTTTACGAAACAGACTACTCTTTAGGTCCGAAATTGGAATCAATCGGCCATGCCCACATAAAGTTGTTTTTTTTATCGTTTCTGAGGCTTTGTGTATATATCGTAAGGCAAACAAGACAGAATGTTTAAAACTATTTTGTACACTCCTCAAATAAAGATGTATTATCTGCCTAAATATGGGTTAATTTTAAAATGGTAGACACCGCGATTAATTTTTTCTTAATATGCGATATGGGTATCAAATAAAAGAACATCGAGAGTGGAAAGTCGAAAGCATGGTGGTGTGTATGCGAGATACAGCCGCAGTTCAATATAACTGTTTTACTGGTTTTTTTTTTATTACTATTTTTACAAAAGAAATCGAACTGGGGTACGAGGGTTGCATGCCTTCAATCTTTGAAAAAGCGATAGCTTGTTTTCTATTTCGTTTTTCGAGGGAGCAAAAGACTTTCGCTTTTCAATTGCTTACCCGTAAGAATCGTCAAAAAAAGTAGGCTAGAAAATTATATTCGGCTGTGCCCGAGCTTTTCATATCCCACACCTTTACCTTAAAGAAAATTGTATTTTCCTGTGGGCAAATTTTCTCCACCCACCAAGTTTATGTTAAAAGATATATATTTTTGTGGAAACAGTTATAAGAGGAAGCGTTCAAGAAGGTGTTCTAGTCGAACAAAATGTTGTACACCAATTTGGAATGTCGAAATACAATTGCCCAGCGAGTTTTGTCGAAGAACTGTAGAAATTGTAAAAGCTTTTTAAAATAAAGCGTCGTATGGGCAGCGATCGGAAAAGTAAACCGATCCGAATTACTTTTAACAGCGTTCGTTCTTGAGTCTAAGCACGCCAGCTCGTCAACTGCGACCTGTAATACCAAAAATACCTGGACAGACAGGAGACGGACTGACGGACACACAAGTTAAAACTGATTCAGAAAATGATTCTGAATCCGCATAATAAAATATGAGTCTACCTTAAGTCCTTCTGAGTGCTGCATATGTCTGCATGAACTTAATACACCCGAATACCTGGTCAAACATTAGATGGACAGACAGATACACAAGTCTAAACTGATTCATAAAATGATTCTGAATCGGTCAATGTAATAAAATATGGGTCTACCTTAAGTCCTTCTGAGTGCTACATATGTTTGCATGAACTTAATATACCCGAATACCTGGACAGACATCAGACGGATAGACGGACACACAAGTCTAAACTGATTCAGAAAATGATTCTGAATCGGTCAGTGTAATAAAATATAGATCTACCTTAAGTCTTTCTGGTTGTTACCTATGTCTGCACGAACTTAATATACCCCGCACCACAGGTAATGTTGGGTATAACTAAGCAACAGATTCTTAGAATGTATTGTAAGATGGTTACAAAATTTGCAAAAATTATATGAAATTTTCCTTAACAAATAATTGTCATAAGATTCCGTTCCGTTTAGCTCTCTTGTGGCAAATATAATTTTTTCTTACAATAGCTTCGGGCAATAAACTGTGAAGCATTATAAGGTTGCGATTCCATCTATTCATTCATCATATGCGACGATGAAAACGAAAGTGAAATATTAAGTGACCGGTAATTGTGCTCATGTACCAATAAAATGTTTAACTTAATCTCATAGGAGACAAGTTGCCGGGCTATCGTGCATTAACGCTGATGCTATTCTGTTGCTCTGTGTCAGGCTACTAATATTAATGCTATCTTCCCGTCATACATATCTGCATAACGCATACAGAGGCTTGATTTTCTCTTGAACGTGATACTAACATGCGTTGCAGTAGATATTAACAGCAAAGATTTCTATCGAATATGTAAAAAGCCGGCGAAATTATTAATGCTATAACTATGAAAGCGCACACATCTACACATCATCTGAATATACATATGTAAAATATTGTATATGAGAATGAAATGAAATATGAAAACTGTAAGCAAGTTGTCTGTAATTGCAGCTATAACAGCAATAAACTGTCGTTGGATACAGTTGTCAATATGAGTAATGAATATTTTTGCGAAATTGAAAACAAATGATGAAAATCGAAAAAGTAATAATACATCGCATTTATCATCAACCGAACTGTTATATATGCATAAAAAGTCTCTCCACTTATTCTTCATTTTATTATAATTCAAAAATAATATTTTTATACCCATCACCGAAGGATTGTCAAAATGTTTGCAATGCCCAAAAGGAAACATGAGAGACCCCACAAAGTATATATATGTTGTTGATCAGCATCAAATTCGAAATCGATTTAAGCATGTCTTTCCGTCCGTCTGTGTAATATCTGTTGTAAACGTCCTCCTGCCCCCAAAAATGAAGGCACCAACTTCAAAATTGGCAGAAATATTGGGAGTTCTTGCACGCAGATTGGTATGGAAGACGGGACAAGTCGTTCGAAGGAAAGCCCCGAGAGCCCCGCAAACTTAGAATCCCCCTGTTTTTCAAACGCAATGAAAAATTGTTTTTTCTGTTCATTACTCATAAAATATAGCATATTCTGTGGGCGATGCTGTAGCACCTTTACAAAAATGGAACACGTTTACCACTCCTACCCAATATTATAGTGTATCAAAATGTAATTTTTCTTTTTTCGATACCTTTGAAAGGGACAGAAACAAGCTTTAAAAACCCCATAAAGTGCATAAATTCTTGGCTAGTTGTAAATTTGGAATATATCTGTCTGTTCGTCTGTCTGTCTGTCTGCCCAATTTTTCAGTATCTGTAATAAACATTCTCCCGTTTGCCAAAAATGAATATATCGCCTAGAAATTTGCAAAAGAATTTGGGAGGGCCTACATTTTTCTCAGGACACGCCGAAAAGGCTTGCATGCTTTTGCGACAAAAACTTTAACTTTGTGAATAGAAAAAATCAGTTGCGCCCATTGCATATTGTAGAGTCTGAGAATATAATTCTTTTCCTGTTTTTGTCTTTTTTGGGATAACGATGAAGGGTATGAAAGATTCGATCACGACCGAATATAATTTTATTTTCTTGTTATTCTCTAATTCACGATTCATCAGTAATATGGGTGTAAAAACCAAAACCAGCTGTTTTGTATGTTACGCTATTTAGAGTCGATATATGCTAGGCGACTGACCTCTTAATAAAATAGAAATAACTGCATTTTTACCTTTGGCATATTCTAGGCAAGTTGGGCAACTGAAGTTTTACCTTCAATAGCTATTTTCTACGCATCGCTACATAAAGTCAACATACTCTACGCGACCCTATTCTTTTTAGGGCGAGAATTACGTTATTTTTACGTTTAGCAGCTATTTTGTCTGTGTCGCTGCTTTCGGTCGATATATTCTAGACAACTGACTTCTTGACGGAGTAAGAAAAGCTCAATTTTTACCTTCAATAGCTATTTTCTACGTATCGCTAGATGAACTCCACATATATTACGCGAACCTATTCTTGTTAGGGCGAGAATTACTGAATTTTCAGCTTTAACGGTTCATATATTCTACACGACCGTAGTTCTTCACAGAGTAAGAATTATCGAGTTTTTACCTTTAATAACTATTTTCTACGTATCACTACATATAGTCAATATATTCAACGCGACTAAATCGTGATTAAACCAAGATGTACTGAATTTTTAGATTTAATGTAGAAAAATGTTATATAGGTTAATAGGTGTAGTTGTACCCTATATCACTTGTGTTATAGGGTATATTAAGTTAGTGCGGTCGTATGTAACACGCGGAAGGGCTTAATCTCATCTTTTATTACACCGATCGATTCAGAATCATAAACTGAATTGATCTAAGCCTGTGTATCCGTCTGGCCGTCTGATGTCTGCCCTCATAAATTTGTGGTCAAACTGCAGGTCGCAATTTTTGATTTTAGAACGAACGCTCTTTGGATCTTGCCTGGATGTAAGCATGAAACTTGTACTACATTAGGTTGCGTGCTGAGCCCGCTTACCCAGAAATGCACACATGAGAAATATGCCTTTACATACAAACAACATATAATTTTTGTGTTTTATAATAAAAATTAGAACTGTTTTCCACTATGCAACAATAATGTTCTTATTTGTTTATATATGTTGTGTTGTTTAAAGTTTTTTTTTTTCCGACTACAAAAATGTCGTTTTGTAAGAAATTCCAAAGTATTTGACTTATTTAATATGTCCATCTAAAGGAATAACAGATGGTTCTAAATTGTTATAATAGTAACATTTGGTTTGCCGTCGATATCAGTTCAGCTTTCATACGTATTGGAGAGTTGGTGACGAAGAGTGCAAAACATTTTTTGCTTGATATCAATCAGATAAACAATTCTACATCGATGTTTTTAAGAGATGGCCGTAGTCTTTTTCTAAACATTTGTTGGACTTTGATATCATCATATGAAAGCATCATGCTTGCCTTTACGTAATTGCATAAGTTATAGTTCTTGGAAATCTTTAAAAAAAGCCAACTCTGGGACCAACAAAAAAAGGGTCATTTTAAAGTTAATGCTAGTCACTGGTCATAAATGATGAGCAATCAGTAAACGCGCGTTACTATATCACAAAATAAAAATAATGAAGACGTAGACTACGCGAACCAATAATATCGACGGTGAAGCTGAATATTATAGGCCTTTGTATTTCTGCGGTCAGCTAAGTGCGTGTATATTATGAGTTGCTCCAACCGAATGAAATTCTTAATAAGAAAGTCTGCTAATGACAACTGATGCAACTGAGCCGAAAAAGGCCAGCCTGATGTACCTGAAGATGCAAGCTCGGCCCCAGTAACATCATCGAACTGGATGGTACACTTTCCCTACTGTGGTTACCTGATATTCTTGTATTCTTGTAATTAACACTGAAAATAAATCAGTAATGACTGACTGACTATACGTATAGTTTTAAACGATCAGTTTCCCTTTCGGCGTATAGTTCGTTATCTATCAAAAAGATGGCAAAAAATATGTAGCTACGATCCTTGTTTTCATAAAAGAAGCCTTTTACGATGATTTGCTGCACTTGATATTCTAGACTAGTTTTAGACATATTTGGTGGTCCGTCTGACTTTTGTTTTTTCGGAACGAAAAACATCATCGCTTAAGCTTAGACTCAAAAAAGGTGGTCTTTGTCCGGACATTTGAAATCCGAAATTTGTAAGAAATTCATTGAAACAATTTATTGATTATCCGAAAACTGAAAGCTTAACGATTATATGACTTAATTGTAAGCCCTTGAGTCTTGCTTTAACACGATTCGGAGTTTCGGAAATTATCATTAGTCGATATTGCAAAGCCCATAGAACACTTCAATTTGTTTTGACTGACTCTAAGCCGACTTCGTCGGTCTATCAGATCTACACTTACCCGATCTTATTAAAAGTTTTTAAAGAATTATGCCGATGATTGCCGTCTTTTATCATGAAACCCGGTTTGTTTTATTAATGCCGTTCCCTGACATCCCATTTATGAAACTTTCTACTTTCCACAATGTTCGTACCTTACCAAACGTTGAGTTCGTAAGCGACTATGTGTTTCCTAAAAGCTCCTCTCAGCTGCGATATAATAATGGAAGTGAAATTTTTGTTTTCGAAAATTCCAAAAATATTTCAACATTACCAAGCAGATAAGATGGCATTTATTTAGCTTTTTTAAAAGTATCGAACGCAGCTACAAACTGAATGAAAAAATGATCTTCGATGATGCATGTTGATCAACTTACTTGATCAAAGTATATTGTGCGCTGTTAAGGTATATAAATCTTCAATGATCTTCAATGATTAAAAGAGATTTCTTGTCATCATAAAAATCCAAAAACTTGAAAATTTTTCCATAAAAATCCAAAAACTTGGAAAATTTCATAATAATCCAAAAACTTCGAAATTTTTCCATAGAAATCCAATTTTGACTGCGTTGATGGTAAATAACTGAAAAAAATTGTTGTAATCTTTCCCACAACAACTCTATTGTCTCAAAGAATGCTTATAAGTTACGAATTCGTTGGTGTATATATCTAAGTGTTACAAATGGGAAGACTAAGTGAATATAATTCAATTTGTAAGTCAAATATGAAAAATTTGCAATCAATTCGTCTGCAATTGCAGACTGTCGGACTGTCGGACACACAGTTGTTAATTTGAGTAATAAAAATTTTTGTTAAATCGAAAAGATATGACGACAGTATTTTTACAGAGATGATGGCATGATGGCATAAGGGCGGTATAATCATTAAACAGCGAACACATAAAAAATTAAGAGACATTCGTTTTCAATTTTCATTATCTTCTCCTTCACATACATTACGTTGTATGTCAGATAGTAATGCTATCCCCGCTCTTGACACTTGTTCAAGGCCTGAATGCGTAATGCGATCGCCTAACTCTGACTTTTTAAGCGAATTGATATAAACATAAACATAAAACTGCACTATAATTTCCTTGAGTAGTACGCACTGATGGGAACAGGGACAAATTGCAAAATTGCTATTTCGCTCAAATTTATGAGCCGTAGACTTTAGAGAGGGCGTGAATTTTTGATCGCAGACGTCTTTTGTAGTTTCACGTGGATACGTGCCACAATAACCTTACGTCACGTGCTCGTTCACCCAATGTATAAATTTGATACGCGATAACCGGCGCACCCCGAAGGACCTTATTAGTCCTGAGATCCTAAAATGACAGGAAGTCGATATGGCGAACGTGGAAGCTTATCCAACACCTGACTACTGAATATTCCCACAAGTTCGGGGTAGTCATAGTCGCCACGGTTGTCCACGAAGAACAAGCAGTCAGGCAAGAGGTTTCCCCGGTATTCTACTTGGATCAGATGTCATCATCGTATATATACAGAGAATGCGTTTCTTCAATCATATCCAGGCTTGCATTTTAAAGTCTAGAAATTGCACCCTTTCGCATTATGCCAGTCATGAATTTTTCTAAATATATCGTCAAATTTGATTCGCTTTGTAACACTGCGTCTTGTTTTCTTTACACTTCAACATTTGATTTTCATACACTAACAGCCCTGTTTTACAACATCATGGCACGTCGGTTTGCCAAAGTTCTTTGAAATATACGAGAAATTAAGATCTATGAAGTGAACATAACAGTATATGCGCAAACATCAAGACAGACTGGGGGACAGACAGGCAAGCTTGAGACAATTTAGAAAATGATTCTTAGAGTAAAAGATGAATTTATCTGAGTTACTTTTCATTTGTACAAACATCAGCACAAACGTAAGATAATACTTTACAAGCAAGACTATCCGGTAGGCAGACGAGTCTAGATTGTTTCAGGAAATGATTCTGAAATCGATATTGTGAGTACAATAAGAGGTGATACTACGCCGGTCTGTCAAGTTTCTTTGAAATATACGAGAAATTAAGATCTATGAACTGAACGTAACAATACCTGCGCGGACATCAAGACAGACCGAGGGACAGACGACAGCTATATATATAGTAGATAGAAGATGGGTCTATCTGAGTTACTTTTGAGTTTTACATCCATCAGCACAAACACTTAAAGATAACACTTTATACCACAAGCAGTGTAGGGTATCAGAAAATTTAAGTGGCAAGTTTCTGCTTTCCATTTCAATTTTTGCGATCGCAAGCATTCCAATACTGGGCAGCGAACAGACTAACAGATAGGGTAACAACAAGCACAGGGATATAAGTCAAACATTTCGGAGGACATAAATCTTATGGGCTCTCTGAACAGCTGATCCAATCAAGCACATTTACACTTGAAAATCTTGCATGCCCATGATTTAACCGTTAATAACTTTGTGTTGCTTTGTTTTTGTGTTTTTTTTTACCTTTCTAGGATCTATACGATTTTATAAGTACAGATGTAAGTGATCAAAATTCGTCTTAACTCGGAGATCGCTTTTTTGTTTCACTCTTTTTTTTTTTTTTTTATTATCAAAAACTTTTCGTCTAATAACATTTTTTGGTTGCGAGTTGTTTCAACTGGTTTTCTTTTTCTTTTTTTTTTTTATTTCATCAACGAACAATGTACGAACTCTTTAAAAAAAAAAAAAAAAAAAAAAAAAGGGAGTTTAACCTGAACCTGTAATAAGCTAATGTTTGCAAAATTTTTTATACACAAGACAAAGTCTTGCGAAAATCATGTTGTTGTTAAACTACTTGAATTAAATTTTTTAACCATTTTTGGTGATTGATTTGCGATTACGTGCTACAACGTTTGACGGCGATATTCGAACTCCTTAAAACGATAAGAATCAATATTTTTAATTATATACAAAAAGTAATTTTCGTTATAATTTCATTTAAAATATTAAAAAAAAAAATAAAAGATTAATGCAAGCAAAAATCATCAAATTTAACAAGTGATTTAATGTAAAATATTTTTAGAATAATTTTTTTTTTTTAAAAATATTTAGAATATTTTTCGAAATAGTTTTTTTTTTTTTTTGATGAAATTTTAAAATGTGTTTTCCGTTTTATATTTGATTTATTGTCATGTTTAATAAAGAAAAATTTGTTATAATTCAATTTAGTCTTAACACCTACGCGTTACATTATAGTGCATAGTGAATGGGATTTATGTAAAGCGTGGGAGTGTGTGCGCTTGTGTGTGGTCTAATTTTTTCCTTTTTTTCAAATATTCATAAATCAATGATTTCGTTGACAAAAATGCACAAGATAAAATGCTTTGAATGCATATATGCATATACAATTAATTCTCTTTATGCTCGATAGATACGTTCCCAAAAAATTCGTGTAAAAAAAATATTGGCTAAATATACTATGTTGATTCCGGATCCAAAAAAGCAACCGAAAAGTACAAGAAATAATATTAAAAAATTTTTGTTAGAGTTCACGTGCGAAAAAAATTCGTGTAAAAAAAATATTGGTTAAATGGAAAATAGTAAATTGGTTTCAGGCCTAAAAAAGCAATTGAAAAGTGCAATAAACAATATTAAAAAAGTCTTGGTGGAATTCACTTGTGAAAAAATTCGTGTAAAAAAAGATCATGGCTAATTGGAAAGATAAAAAATTGATTCCAGATCCATAAAATCAACTAAAGAATACAAAAACAATATTAAAAAATTCTTGTTAAGTGTTCAGTTGTGAAAATAATCGTGCAAAAAAAGATATTGCGTGATTGGGAAAATAGTAAATTGGTTCCAGACTTAAAAACGTAACTGAAAAGTGCAAGAAATAATAGTAAAAAATTCTTGCTATAATTTACTTAAGAATTTGTTTCATGCTAACACAATTTAATTTATTAAGTATATGCTAATAAATAAATTATACCGTGAAAAAATGAAAATAATATCTGAAATTCATTAATATATAAAAAGTAAAAATCAAATAAACATAACATTTTATGCATTGTCACTTTCTGACAATACATGCATACGTTTGCGTAAGATTACAATATATATCGTGTTAAAGCAAAAAAATTCGTGTAAAAAGGGAATTTCTTTCTATTTGCTTCGTGTTAAATTAAATTTCATGTGAAAAGAGAATTAGGTGCACGTTCATTCAATAAACTCGTAGGATGACATTTGGATATCGCCAATATTGCAGAAACATACCGGCATTACAACGTACAGTGACCTTAATTGTGCTCTTTCTTTTTTCTTTAAAATCATGGCAAAAATCTGAATATTGTGTGTAGTGTCACTGAGGTAATTGTAATTTTTAAACACTTAGCCTGGGGGTGACATGAATTTTTCACACCATTACTTCTGAGGGTTGGTGTTATATAAAAATGATACGAACTAGCAATATAAGGAATCATATAAAAATCTTTGCAGTTTTTTCCGCGATTTCGAGGTCCTTTTTGTAGCCTGCTCTTTTCAAATGATTTCAAAGTGGCATGTGGTTAATGTGTAGTGCCTCTCCTATTCCTGAGAGCTTACGTGTCGGTCCTCCTCCACTAGTTGTAAAATTTTATCGACCTCCATGAACAGAACGACATTTGACATCGAAATTTGCGAAACGGAATTGAGCAAACCACTTCTGGGTCCTTTGTTCATTCACAGCATTCTGCAAAAAACTGCAAAGACCTTTTATATGATCTAATAGATATAAATATCTACTACATCTACATCTGTATGTCATCCTAAGAACTTATTGAGTTCTCTGCTATAATAATAATAGAAATATTTATTTATAATCATCCTACGTCTGTATATCATCCTATAACCTGATTGAGTGGTATATATATAGTTATAATAGGAATATGTATATATAGGCTTTCTACATCTATATGTAACCCTATGAACCAATGACGATATTATTGTATCGGAAAAGTGTAGAAGTTAACATTTTAAATTAGTATCAAAAATTTGGTTCGGCTAGGGGTTGAAAAAGCCCCCTTTGTTTGTTAAAAGGATATAATTTTCAATATTCCATGGTAAAAATTGGCTCACATTAGTAACTTGATAAAGCAATTGATATTAGCGAATTTGGACCAGGCAGGTTTATATTTTAGATACCACTGTATATAAGAATCATCGGGAAAAGTAAATCCTTGTATGCCTAACTATTAACTTCATATTTCGTTATATGAGAGGGGGATCAAAAATTTCCCTAGCTGGCCCAAAGTTTTCTTACCAATTTAGAATGCCGAAATACTTTTATTTAGCCACTTTTGCCGAGAAATTTTGAAAATTGCAATTTTTTTTCATGTAACGAGTTTTCAAATTATGGCGTTATATGAAGAGTGGTCAAAACAGTGGACCGATCGGAACCATTTTCAATTAAAATGCGTCTTTGCGTCAAAATACCAAATTTCATCGAAATATTAGAAAAATTGCGACCTGTAGCTGGAGTACAAAATTTACATGGACAGACGGACTGACAGGCTTAGATCAATTCAGGTTATGATTCTAAATTGATAGGTATAATAAAAGGTGGGTCTATCTTAAGCCCTTCTGCACGTTGCATATGATCGCATTAACTTAATATATACTCTGTACGAGAAATGGTGTAGGGTATAATTAAGTCGAGCAAATTGAAAACACCCGGGTCTATTAACAAAAGGATTTAATTTTTAATATATATTGATGATGAAAATTCGTCCATGATTGCCATTGAGGAAAAAAATTAACTATAGGAAATTTGGATCATATAGGTCCATTTGTTAAATACTGACATATATAGGGGTTATCATGAGAACACTACGCCCTTATATGTAGAGGAAGTCTAATTTCAGAAATTACATTAACTTTACTAAATTTGGATCATGCCATGTGATGTTCTAGGCATCCGCCAAAACGCTGGCTTTCGTCAAAAGTATGCCTAATGTGTAGTTTGTGGTATATTACTACCAAAACGCGAATGAATAACTGTACTAAGCGAAGCGAAGTAGGGTATCTAAAGGGCGCTCTTGTCCAATTATAATGCCATTACTTGTTTTGATTAAAGTTAAATCTAAGTTTAAATTATGTCGTTTTGTATTTTAGTATAAATAAAAAAATGAAAAAATTTCGAATAACACGGTTTCGATACACGGTACGGTAAGAACTTGCTCTGTTGAACGAGGGATGCACGTAAAAAAATTAATGGATCGATCCATACATACATACATATATATAGATCTAATAATTTTTCGATATATATATCGATCTATCGATTGTATATATGTATCTATGGATCGATGCATTAATTTTAATAATATATATAATATATATAGAATATAAAAATAATATATATATAATATAATAAATAATAATATATAGATATACATATCGATCTATTAATTTGTTTTTTTTTTTTTCGTTTCAATGAATTTGCAATAAAATTTTCTCTTTCACTCTCTATGTAGTTATAATTAAAAACTCATTCATTATTTCTGCTACTCCACCATTAAAATTCTCATAAATTTATTTTTAAATAAATGTTAATAAAGCATAACAACATCACGTGCATCTAAAATCTTTTTGTATTTTGGTCTTTTTTTTTTTTTTTTTAATAATAATGCAAAAGAGAGGAAAACAAAAAAAAAGGTCAATATTAACATATGTGTTAACATATGTGAATATGTACTGGTATGACATCTTCTTTGTTTTCTTTCACTTTTATAATCGGAGCTCAAACAAATAAGCGCAGAACTATAAATACGTTGAGTAAAATAAAATGAGAAAAATCTCTTACGGAATTTCGTATATGCTTAGTAACTGCCATATAACAATTAGTTAAGCCGTTATGCATATGAATGGTATAACTTCACTTTTTGAATAACAATTTAAATGTTGACATTTCTTATATGAAATTCAAATGTATACTTAAATAACGTTAATGTTAATTAAAAGATAAGGAAGCCATTAAAAACGAAAATGGTACAAGTCCAATTTATAAAAAAATTAAAATGAAATTCAAGCGTACATGTTTGTATTTACTTCAATAAGTGAACCGCTATAAACGAAAATAGCGTAAGTTCAGTTATTGAAAAGAAAAAAAAATTTTTTTAAATTCTTTTAATAATTTCTTACACGAAACTAAAGCTTTCATCTTCATTACTTCAATAGTTAGCCATTATAAATGAAAATGGAATAAGTGTATTTTTTGAAAAAAAAAAAAATTATTATTATTATTATTATTATAATAAATTTAGCCAGAGAATAAATTCTAAGACTAATGTCTTAAAGCACTAGCATCTAAGGCTTTCGGCTTTTATTTTTATTATTGTTATTATTATTATTATTATTATTATAAAAACTTTACCGCATTTGAGATTTGAACCCACGACCATTGAATTGATAGTCGAGACTCTTGTCTACTCGGCCACTCAGGCGGATAAAAAAAGTTAATTGAAGTCATTTCATAAGAAAACAAAAGCTTTTCGTTTTTTGTATATAAATTTTTCAGAAATTATGGTTCATCGTTGAAGAATATGGTATAACTTTGAAAAAATAACAACTAATAATACGTTTTATACGATACACCACTTGTGGTACAAGGCTACCGCAGGCTGACCTCAGGTTTGTGGCACAAAGCTATCCTAAGTTAACACTCAGAAGGACTTGAGGTAGACCCACTTGTTATTATACCGATCGATTCATTTCAGATTGTCTGTCTGCCTGTCCGTCCTCCTATCCATCTTCTTTTGTTATCTTCAACCGCGAGTCGGCAACTGCTGAAATATTTTGATGAAATTTGATATTCTGCCATGTTTCGGCCCAAGAGCGAACGTTACTGAAATGGTTCGGATCGTGACAACTTAATTTTGAAAGTTCGTTATATGAATAACTTGTGGTAGCGCGAATGCGATGGTGAGCGGTGAGGTAGGGCGTTTTTATTTTTGTTTTTGAAATAAAAATGTTCTCTATTTAGTAGATCAGTAGAGAGCTTGCGGGAAGGAGTATAATGTATTAAGTCTTAAGAAAGACTTGCGATAGATTTTTCATTTTTTTTATCGATGAATTCAGAATCATTTTTGTCCACGTATTCTTGTGTTCAACTTAAAGCTCATAATTGTTGGAATATTTAGATGAAATTGTCCCGAATTTTTTTGTCTCTCGCTATCCAGAATGGAAACGGTAGCTCTATCTATATAATGCCATGTCTTGAAAAAATGTCCACATGAAAAATCGTATCTGGACACATTAAATGAATGTAGGAAAACTGAATGGAGTGAGATGACATATTGATCCCCCGTTTAGTATAAATTTTTAAGAGAAAATCTAGCCCATCGAATAGCGAGTTAAAGTAAAACCTCGATCTATTTTACAAACTCCCTTACCTATTAGGGTCCCATCAAAAATAAGGATAAACTTTTCAAAGTTTCAATTTTTGTAGTTTCTAAACACAATTGGAAAGACATTTGATGTGGCAGAGGTAAATAATGGTCCTCTTTGCCCGACTATAACGTTTAAGTTAGTCTCTGTATTAAACTATTTTAAGGGTTCTGTAAGGATTACATAAATTGTAAGTTATATCAATAGGGTTTATGATTTAGGATACATGGTTTTGGGGTGGATACGAGCGGCTACGTGTGCCTCATTTTCGAACTTGATCTGGAGCCATTATGCGAAAATATTTATTTATTGGATTTTAAGGCTCACGGATAACCTAGAGCATATGCTCACCTGTATTGAAAACTCTAGCGCACTTGAGGGATTTCAATCCGCGACAATTGAGTTTTTTTGTCCTTTGTCTATACGGCTTTTCAGGCGGAACATCTTTTCATAATAAATATATTTATAATACATCTTCATTATTAGCCCTTCTAATAAAATACGTTACAGGGACAGAGGGACGTAGTTGATGAAGAAATCATTTTCGAATTATATATATGTGTAAAAACTAACATATATGTGTATGAACATATAATGTGAAAATAAATGTAAATATAATTAAATGAAAAACACAATAGCGGGCCTTGGCCCACCATAATTACCCGGCAACACTCTACAGTTGTTCGTGTAATGGCTTTTCATTTTATACGCTACGCCCCTTCGCTTAATGCAGTTATTCCTATGATGAGTTTTCAATGTAGGACTTTATGTGGGAAGTGGTCGAAAAAGTGGTGCGATCAGAACAATTTTCAATAGCGATCGTCCTCGATCAAAACACGTCGATATATTAAATTTTATCAAAAAATGATGGCCTTTGGGTTGAGCGAAAAGGAACAAAACGTACAAACGGACAGACAAGCTTGTATGGATTTAATCTGAACGATGGATGTACTTTAAGTCCTTGTAGGTCTTATATAGATCCGCATAAAATTAATGTACCCTGGTACCGCAAATGATGTAGGGTATAACAAACATATATATGTAAACATAAATATAAACAAATAAGAACATTATAGTCGAGCCAGGCGGGCGATTAGATACCTTGCAACACTTCGGCTAGCAAAGTTATGCAATCGTTTTAGTAATAATGGTCTAAATATGACAAAATATTCTTAAGCAAAGCCATACTTTTTATTAAAGTCCGCCTGTTGAAGGACTCCCAAAACAATCTCATGAAGTGATCAAAATTTGGCAAAATTTCCATCACAAAAAACGAGGGATTATACTTTCTCTCAATACAAGAGGTCGCTTTTCAGGATAACCCTTATCGACGTTAGGGTCTAAAGATTAGACCTATGTGATCCAAATTCCCTATAGTTAATTTTCTTGCTAAATTGCTACTAAGGACCACTGTTCGTCACAAATTATTAAAAATTAAACTTTTTTCTGAAGGGATTACAATTCCTGAGAAATCTTATATGGAGTGGGAGCCCCGAAATACGTCCCTGTGATTCAAATTTGGTCCAAATTACTATCATGAACAATCTTTCATCTTAAAATATTAACAATTAACCCCTTTTTGGCATATAATGGTTACATTTCTTGAAAATTCTTATATGCCGCCGTGTTCAAAAAATAGATCTACGTGCCCCAAATTCGGTGCGGGTGACTCTCTGTCAATTTATTATCATGAGTCAACTTTCACCACAAAGTATTGGAAAATTATACAATTTTAACAAATAAAGATTCAGTTTTCATAGGAACGGGTTGTACGGGAAGGGTTTCAAAAAAAATTTCTCTCATTTGAACCACATTTTTCATACTAATTTAGAATGGCGAAATAGTACTACTTAGCCAATTTTGCCAGCAAATTTTGAAAATTGCAAATTTTTTCCATATAACGACTTTTCAGAATAGGGGAATGGTCGAAAAATTGGATCGATCCGAACCATTTTCAATAGCATTCTAAATTACATCAAAATATATCAAAAATTGTGACCTGTGGCTTGAATACAAATTTAGATGGACAGACATCAGACGGACAGACGGAGAGACAGGTTTAGATCAATTCAGATTATGATTCTGAATCGATTTGTATAATAAAAGATGGTTCTAGTTTAAGCTCTTCTGCGTGTTAGATACGTCCATACTAACATAATATACCCTGCACCATAAGTGATGTATGGTATAAATATGTATATAAATATATCTATATATATATATGCACGTATATAGAGTGTGCCTATATTTTAATAAAATCACATTAGCCTCAGTTTTTTCAAAAGCTGGGCTTTCAGTTAACGTGCAATGGCCATTTTCGGTTTTTTTTTTTTTTTTTGTGAAAGATATCAGTTAAAGTAATCACTTAAAAGCAAATATATTTCAACAACTTTTAACCATTTGCAACAACTCCAACAAACAGATTGATTGAGTTTTACGTTTGTTCTTATGCCGATTACCAAATCTGGGAAAAGTTTACATCCCTTCCATAAGGCTTAATAATACGTTTTGCGGAGCCAACAACATCTACATAAATTCACGCCCGTCCGTCCATTTGTTCTGAATTTTTTAAATTAGCAAAAATTTTATTTTCATTAAGAAATCAATGCTACAGACGAAGTTGATCTGTACATGTGACAACAACAAGCCCCGTAAAATCGAGGAATTAAAAATGCCATCATAAAGTGCTGCAAAACACAATAACAAATTACTGACCAGATAGATGAACTTTTCATATCTATATACCGTTCGTTCGAAACAATAATCAGGCAAACAAATTCAACGTCTCGTAGATGTTGTTTTAAATATAAATTTCATTCCTTCTGGCGTGCATACACTAGACGGACAAACAGACAGATTAATGCGATTTGATAAATTTGCTATAAATCCTTTGCAAATACCAACCCAAGAGTACGTCCTAAGCATGTGAAAAGCGGCAGTGCTTTGTCTCCTTTATTTAGTTTATATATAACGAAACTATCTTTACTATCAAGTGCTCCGACGTCAACATTTATGGAGGGAAGTATTTTACAAGTATAGCTTTTAAAGGAGAATGTTGAATATGAATATGAAGAAAAAAGAAAAAAAGAAATCGTTAAATATGCTTTCATTTATATAAATAAAACAATAATTAACATAAATCTTATGAAATGCTGGGCAACAAAAACAACAACAACCAGCTAAGCGAAGAGACCCGGTAACAGAGGAAAGATGAAAAACTGAACAAAAAAAAAAAAGATACAAGAAAACCAGTAAAACTAACATTTAAAAATCATAATATTTTCGTTGCATCTCAGTCTATAGCATACAAGGCTAGTTTGTCACATACAGCTGACTCTTTTACACAGTGAAGCAGTGAAGCAAAAAAAAGAAAAAGTTGTTTATGGAAATTTACAAAGAAAATGAAGAGTGAGAGAGTGAGTAAAGCAAATAAGTTTGCTATTTTTTTTTTATTTTGCTTCGCTAAAAGCAATAATAAGTTCCGTGAAATGCATCGTTGTTATGCATCTGACCATGTAATTCACTTATAATAAATATATTTAGCTTATATTTAACAGTTACCTTAGTGAGTTAACCAACAGCTGCTGCAAAGCTTTTAAAAGTTAATCAGCTGGCATTTAAAAAGAGCACAAAAATAAAAGCCAAAAATTTGTAAACATTTATTGGGAGCTTAGTTATATATTAAGAGAGAAAGTTAGAGAGAGAGTGAGAGAGAGAGAGAGAGAGAGGAAGAACCAGCTGTGTAATGTAAAATAGATTTGATTTTCTTTATGTTTAGAAATTTTCAAAAATTCAAAATCATACCATTTTTTGAAAGCTTTCATCATCTTTTTCTTATTTAATCAACACAATACTGTTTCGCTTCTCTGCGATTTTCTCTGCCAGAAGAAAAAACAAAACGAAAAAGTAAAACGCAAAGAACTTACGAGTTTTATTCATATCATACTTTCGTATTCGATTTAAGAGAAGACGAAAGGCAGGATGTTATTGCTGCTGCTGCTGCTGTTGCCTTTGCTAACAAGCACTGCGTATAAGAATATGCAAAATAAAGCAGGAAAACGTCGACTTGTTGTGCACGTTTCTCGAATAGCTGTTAAATTAGGTTGTTTTTTTTTTATATATAATTTTTTAAAAGCCAATGAAATGCACACAATATTGTTTTTAATTTGTTGAACGGACCAGCGTTGTTATCATTGGTATTTTCATGCATAGCGAGTCCTCTTCTTTTTTTATTTTTTTTAATTTGAGGACACACTAATTTTCGGCTTCTGATTTGTCTCTCGGTCTTATGCTTTAACTAAACTTTTTAGAAGGCGTGAACTCTCTTTTCTATTGCAATCAAAAACTTCAATGTTTCGCGAAACCTCATCAAGCTATGCTGATTCTATGTTAAACATCAAATTGTTATGGGTACTGGCCGCAATTTGATTTATAGTTACCTACGTAACTTGACCAAATTGAAGGATTATGTAAATCGTTGTGCAAAGACCTATCGGAATCAATTAGCTTGAAGCTTGTATTTCATTCATATATTGAATTATTTATTAATTCTATTGAGTACATTGTGCTTTGGGCCACAGCTCGCCGTTAAATACTTTGCATCAATCTACAGTTATTCATATGGAAACTTTTCAAAATAAAGTTCCATATGGAAAGCGATCGAACCATTCTCCAAAGGCATTCATCCTTGGGTCAACTTTCATCAAACTTTCTTAAAAAACGCGGCCAATGGGTGGAATACAAAAACAAGACAGACCGACAAGCTTAAAACAATTGACAAAAATAACCCTGAATCCATTGATATGATAAAAGGTGAATCCGTTTCAAGTCCTTCTGGACTCTCTGCATACATCCGCATAACTTAACATAACCTTATACCTTAAAAGCGGTTGTAAACTTAAAAAAAAAAAGGAACATTATTTTTTGATAACAAACGCAATTGTACCGTTACAACCAATATTTTTTAAGAGTCAATTAACTATTTAATAAAGAGGGGACAGAGAACTTTCTCTTTTAATAAAATGTTTCTCAGCTTCGCGCGCTCTCTTTCTACTTTCGTAAAAGCATAATAATATTTACATAGCTTTCTAGTGTTATTTTGTTTTTTTAATTCTCATCCGCATCAAACACAAATTTTATGAGTCCATCACACACACATACATACATAAATAAATAATGGTTATTTTATTTACATGTATTGTTTTTATTTTTATGCTTTTTGCCCTTAACAGGTTCTTTGTTTGAAAAATGTAAACATAGGATATGCACTGAACATAACATCATACAGTAGATAGAATGCGATACCCTTAGACGCTTGCACGTATAGTTATCTCATTGAATTGACCTATTTTTACTGCAGTTGTATCTATACGACAAGCTTGTATGTATAAAAGTAAGCAGAACAAAAAAAAAAAAAAGAAAAAAACAAGCGAAAAGAAAAGAAACAAAAACATCTTTCTGTGTGTCTGTGTGTGTGTAGAGCGAACGCCACATTCAATTGCTTTCTCTGATATCAGTACAGCTTTGATTTATCTAACCTTTCATGTCTCATTATAACTACGTAATAGCAATAGAGGAATAGAGAATTTCATTTTGTTAATCCATTTTTTATCGCTTTTTTTTCCCGTTTTCTTATATACGAAATAAAAAGATTACAGTTTTCGTGCATTTGTTTTTCGATTTATTTTTTTTTGTTTTCCTATAATAGGTTTACTTATGAAATGAAAACTTTTTAAAAGAAATAAGAAAATTGATAACGAATATTAGGAGTTTCTATGTAATCGGTGGCATCCACAGCGAGATGAAAATATTTTTCGTTAGAACGAAAGTGCGCGTGGGAAGTAAGAGTAAGAAATGCTGAACGAGTGAAAGTCAAGATATTGTCGTAAACTTTTATAGCCGTCATCGAAGGTTAACGGATATATTCAGTTTGTCAAAATGTTTGCAACGCTCAGCAGGATAATAGATATACATATATACATATATATATATGCATATAGATATACATATATACATATATATATATATACACACATATATACATATATATATATATATATATATATATGTATATACACATATATACATATATATATATACATATATACATATATAAATATATATATATATATATATATATATATATATATATATATATATATATATATATATATATATATATATACATATATATATATATACATATATATATCCATAAAGATATACATATAGAGGTATACACATATATCTATACATATATATATACATATATACGATTTTAGCATTTCCAAATAAGAGTCAAATCGTTCGAAGGCCACACCTATAGTATCACGTAAACTGAGAACAGCAGTGTTTTTCAAAAGGAATAAAAAGTTGCTTCTTTGCTTATTATTTATAAACTAAAGCAAATAAATCTAAATTTAAATGTATATTGTATTGGCGATGCTATAATACCCCTACCAAAAAGGGGAAAAATGGAACTCGCTTACCTAATATCGTAATATTTCAATTTAATTTATTTTTAATACCTTCATAACCCTTCGTAAGAAAAGCCCATCAACGCCAGTTTCAAAGAATGCACCTAAGTGTGCCCGCCTGTCGATCTGTCCATCTGTCCATCCTTTCGCTTGCCTAATTATTTAGATCTTTTGCTTTTCCTTTGGTCGACGATGGGTAAAAAAAGATTCTGTGGCGATCGAATATAATTTTCATACTCGGTTTTTTTCAGAATCATATTCTGACTCGATTTAAGCGTTTCATTGCGTCGCGCCTGTTTGACATCTGTCTATTCATTCATTTTATTCAATCGATACAAAATTAATGGAGACCGATATTAGGCCAATTAATGTAAGGTATTCCAATGGTCGGCATATTATTACTCTTTTGTTTTTGTGTGTTTTGTGGCAAGTTTTAGGCCAGGAAAAGTCAATTATGAGCAAAAAATTCAGTTACATTTCTTGTTCTCATGATTTCACGTGTTTTTGAAAACAAAACCCTTCTTCCCTTACAGAGTCTGATGGGTAAAAGACTCGGGCGTCTGCACTTACGTCTACGAGATCAATTTATTTATATTGTTTTTTTTTTTTATGGCTAATCGCAACGGGTCTGTCCTCTATGTGTATATAAACATGTATAAGAAAGTAGTGGAGAAAGAAGGATAGGTTGAAGGGCACACAACTTGGTAGGTGTATGCGCGATCGATAAATTTTATGTTTCTAATAAATGGCCAGTCACTCTCACACATTCTCGGCCACACGCCAATCATAATTACAATATGATGCTCTAATGCATTGAAAATTGAACCCGGATAGTCTTGACAGTCATGTTTCTTATTAGCCAGGTTATGCGATGGACTAATTAAAAGCTAACTGAAAGCACCTTGAAAAGCATTCATCTACTGTCACCTTATGTAGGTCGGAAATCGATGTAAATCGATTACAAAGATTCGATTTGCTGCTGTTTGTTTGGTGGCGTTGTAGTTGTTAGTGTTCCTATTATTATTATTGTTGTTATTGTTGTTTTTGTCCTTGCTGCTGCTGACACTGTTGCTTTTTATCTTTATTACCATGCATATCCTGTTGATAATGTTCAATACAATTGCCAAGGTAGTTGTGTGCATTGTGCCGGTCGATGTTGGTACTCACGTTGCAATAGGCGGAGAAGAGCAAAGAGAGGACTATCGTTTCGACCTTTGTTGCCGCAGCGAGAAGGTCATAACGAAATATTTACTACGCTCAGGTTATAGCAGAGAAGTATCGGGGGTATTCCGTTTCGGTGTCCGGATTGGAGTACCGGATGTGCAGGTTTGGGTATGATCCAAATCTCCAAACCCCAAAACCTTCAAAAATCCAAATCCAATATCTCTGAGTAAGGTGGACCCTATCATATACTTTTATTTAATGCCCCCACATTTGGCGATAACCACAACCACCACGTGGTAGCACTTAGCTGTCAGGCCTTACACGTCCTTTCCAACGAAGTATCTTGCAGCGCAACAACCCCTGTGCAATCTGACTCTATTAGAATCCAAAGTTTTTTCGTAGTGCTGCGGGCGCTATGGGTGTCATAGTTACGGACTTGCTCTTGCTTTTGCGTTATTTGGATTTTTATTGTACAAAAAGCAGATATCAATCGAGCATATACCAGCCACCAACTGACACTACACGCCCACTACTTCTCTGGCCCCCGCAATAGCTCACAGAACTGTTTATTAAATCTTGGATCTTACTTGTAGCTGAATTCTTCTAGTAGAGAAGTCTACAAAGCAGACGACTTTCGATGGTTTCTCCAAGTCGGGGATCCCGTCGTCGGAAAAGTGTTTAGGATCAATAGGCCTTTTCATTTTTATAACTTTTTATGCCCTAAACGACCAGGATTGCGCGACTAGAAAGAACAACTAGAAGGACTTAAGATGAACATGCTTCTTATTGTATCGATTCTTTCAGAATCATTTTCGGAATCGATTTAACCAAATCCGTCCGTCCATCTTTCTGTTGTTTTTCGATAAATTTCTCGACTTTATTATATTATATTTTAACAACACTTGGTGTACTGACGTGGCTAAGCACGAACACTATCGAACATAGATGGATTCGACTTCATTATGCGATTACTTCCTATATAGCGCTTTATTTTGAAAAAGTCGTAATATGGAAACGAACTGCAATCTATCAACAAAAACCGTTAAGTTATAGCAGTCTTTCAATCTAAAGTGATGTGAAAAGCTTAGATCGGGTGAGGCAATTTTATTTAATTCCCATTCCTACGAAAGGCACGCCTTTATGCAGTGAAAAGTTTCAACTTTTAATAGTTCATGATGAAAATTGGTCTACAGTAAGAGTTTGGAATAAAATGTAATTGTACCAAATTTTGATCACATAGGTCCCTTTTTTGTACAGCACACCATACAAAGGTTCACACGAAAAGTAAACTTTTATAAAGCAAATCGTCCAACTTTTAATATCATGTGAAGAAAATCGATGCATATAAGTAGCCTCGTTTATTTAACTTTGTCCCTAAGTTTATTTAACTTTAATCATCCCTGCGCCCGTCTCTCTAACGCTTGTTTG